>JAZBHA010000136.1:35091-53529 GCA_037464855.1 Iselma pallidipennis | reverse complement strand
TGGTGTCATGCGGTGAACGTGTTAAGGGTGCATATACACCCTCTTTGGCTCGTCTCTCGCGGCAAATAGAGTCTCAAAAGGGAGGGGCGCAAGTTAGGGGAAAAATCTCCTCGTGTATACGCACCTTAAGATAGGATAAGTAAGTAACACAAGTTTGATTACTGAACACCTATAATAAGTATATTTATTTAAATAGATAAATAATTACAACGATAAATATAGAAAAGTAATACATTTTTCTATCACATTTCTAATAATGGAGATTTATTTGATAAAATGCATATTCAAGATAATTCTTCTAAAAATGAAGTAGAATTCCTTGAAGTACACTGAACAAGCTGGAAAAGGAATAAAATCGACACTTACCGTCTTATTTTCTCTAAATCAAGTTTAATCACTATCACTGTCGATATTATTGATTTGTTGAGCTCTTAAACCTTCCTGTAATTCTAATACATGTTCAATTGGTTGTGGTTTACCATCTGGACCAACACGGCACGGTTTAATTGTACCAGTTTTTGTTAAATTATCAATTAATTCAACTAATTTCATCGCCTCATATTCTTTCTATAAATAAATAATAATTTTGAGATTTTTGTTTGAGAAACAAATAAATAAAATTTACTTGTTCTTCAGTCATATTCTCCATAACATTTGGATGGGGTTCTTCATAACAACCGATAACTGGATTAATTCCATGCTTATATTCAGCATATTCTTCAGTTTCACTATCTTCACTATCTGAACTATATTCAGATGCACCTTCATCAGAACGTCCACCTAATAGACCACGTTCAGCGAACAGACCAGCAGCATTACCATATCCAGTATATTTTATCATTCGATTCACTATAAAACATCAATGATAATTACAATTTAAACAATACTATCAATAATATCAATAGAAAATACCGCTTTTCTTGCATAAAACAAACAATAATTCCGCTACCAATGAACGTAATTGTGTTATTGGTGTTGTTAATAAACGACACAAACGATTACGTAGTGTTGTTCCTTGTTCTGGACGATTATGGACATCACGTAATGGTGGTAGGATTCTTGATCGTAAATATTTCCGTATAGCACGATCACTGTTGGCTGATTTTAATAATACGGAGACAACCGGTGATAGAATTTCATGTTGTTTCGAAACCGTCTACAACATTTAATAACTGTTATAGAAAGGACAATGGCAATGTGCCCATTTTGGAAAAAGTGGGCACATGGGGAAATCTGCAGGAGGTCGCGTTATTCTGTATGGTTCTCGAATTGAGATGACGTGACGAGAATTTTGGAGCCCTGTAACTTCTGCGTTCTTTGACCGATTTTGACGCAATTTGGTACAAACGTACTATTAGCCAAGGATTATCAGAAGGCGGAGGATCACGTGATTGGATCTACATTTACTTGCCCTTTTGTATCATTGAAAACTTCGAACTTTCATAGGACTACCTCTTACATGGAGATCTCTACACATATTAAAGCCCTACAGGCCTACTAATACAGGCCAAGTTTCAGGTTGCTAGCTGGTGGTAGGAAAGCTGAGTGTCGAAATTTGATGATGAGACAAAGGGGAAGCAAATATACGTCTTCTGGGTAGCACTACGTTTGTACTAAACTGGGTCAAAACCGGTCAAAGGACGTAGAAGTTACAGGGCTCCAAGGTTTTTATCAAGTAATCTCACTTGAGAACCATACATGCCGCAAAGCTGAGGTAAGGTCCAATGTGCGGTGGCTCGACCTCCTGGACATTTTCAGGATACTCATTTCCCCGTATGCCCATTTTCTCCACAATGGGCTGATTTTCTGTGTAATTACCGGTTCATCTGATAACCGATCTTTTAGAAAAATCAATAATTCATAGAATACAGTCATATTTTTATCTTCAAATCTAAGTTTGTTTGATAATTTTTGATCGGGTAATATTGGTGTTACTAGACAACTATATGCACAACTTGGCATATTTGTTAATAGATTAATAACGTTATTCTGTAACGTAAAAGTCTTCTCTTTACTATTCGTTGGTATTAGAATATACATTCTTAAAAGCGATACTAAATATGAATAACGTGCACATTCTTCTTCATCATCTTTATCAACAATCACAGTAACATTAAATAATGCTTTCAATATTTCACAAACCAAATCAACTTGTTTATCCTAAAAATAATTTGATAATTAAAGAAATATAGAATAATCATAGAAAGAAGACAACAACATTTAATCGTATTTCTGGCGATTCAATGTTGTGTGGTAAATTTTCAGCAGCTTGTTTCAATATTAAATCTAATAAATCAATTAAATATTTAACTCCATGTAATTCATCTTTAACTTTATTACGTATTTCCGGACATAGCGCAGTGATTAGAAACAAGATTTTCATATCGAAATATTCAACATCATCAGGAAATGTTGTTTGTTTATATTGTTTCATACGTTCAGTTATACCATTAAGTAGTTGATTTTTACAACACATTGCCGCCGCTACTGAACTATTAAATATTAAATTACATAAAGCTTTCTGTGCTTCAACAGTAACATCAATATTATCAAATCGATAATCTTCATTACCAATGCCTGTATGGTTTTTCAATAATTGAAACCAATCATCTGTTATCAATTCATTTAATTGTGTCTTTTCACGACCTAATATACGTACAGCAGCAAAACAATTCTTTAATAATTTCAAATCATTTGTTGTATTTGCTAAACGATATATTGTATTCCAGAAATTGGTACGTTTTGTTGTATTATTTAATTCGGGAAAAGTAAATGTTTGTTCGGCCTAAGCAAAAGAAAAACAGACTTTATTATAAGTTGAAAAATAAATGGAAATTCTTACATTTTCTACAAAGATTTGTAGGGAATTTCCCGCCTTTTCATTATCACCAGAAAGGATGTTATCAATAAGTTCATACATAATTTTTGCAACAATTTTTAAAACAGTTTTTGTAAACGATCGAGAGAAGTAAATCTAACCTCAACATTTGACAAGAGCTGTCAGCTATGTTAGCGCCATCTATGCAAATGTGGCGCGACATTTGAATATTCTAAAGGCGCGAAATTTAAATAATTGGTAAAGTGCCTTTTCCTTGAACAGTTGGAAATTTCTCTAAAATAACCATTACTTATGTCTAGAATTTATTGTTACTTTACTTACTATCATCAAATGTTTGCTAAATTGCCCTTATCATACAGGTGTATTGCTGGTTGTATAGGAGCGTACAGGATTTTCGATAACGGAAACAACCCTATATACATAAGCATCTGAATCAATCATAATATAATTTTAGTATATGCAATGTAAAAAGAAAATATAATCCTATAATAAAAAAGCTATCACGTAATTTACCCAAACAGTCCATTTGTATGATTAATAAAAATCAAAGATCCACATTAACGTAATCAAAAACCTGAAATATTATTAGGATCTTAAAACAAAACCAACGCGACTTATCTACCTATTCGTGTTCTGTGTTTCCTGTTTTTCTATAAAAAAAAGAACAAATTACAAGCCATTTCCAAGAAAAAAAAAATAAAAAATGACGAAATTAAGTAGATGAAAGAAAATTATTGATATTTCCGTAGGTGTACACCTATCATTAAACAAATTTCTCTAGCTCCCTTTCGTAATGTGTTTCTTTTATTTTTTTATTTTGATTAGCTTTATTAATGGCAACAGCAAACAGCATTCTGTGTTATGTTGTGTTCTTTTTATTGTCGTGGTTCGTGTCTTTCTTTTTTCCTGGGTCATTTTTAATTTTCAAATATGGTTATCTCTTCTTGACCTGTATTTTATGTTTTCCTATTTTTTGTTAGTGGAGACGTCATGATTTTTCACTGTGAATTTTTATATTTTATACTAGTTAGAGATGTATTTACCGTTTGGAGCTTTTGAGCAAATTTATCCGGTAGGAATTTAAAATGAATTTATCTCATGTGTCGTGTTTCTACACTTAATCTTACTACTTTACGCTATATTTTAGGTTCAATATGTAATTGGAAGTATTTATGGGGTAAGTATATGTAAATAAGGGATGTTTTCATAGAATTTCAGTGTTTAAGAAGCGTTACTTTTATTTCAGTAATAAAGGTCTATTTTTCGAATAGTGTCACGAAATATTTCATTTATTGTAAAAACAGATCCATTAATTAGTAAATTGACAAATCATTAGTTGGTACATGGGCTGTAAATCTGCATTATTTACTCACAAATGTATCAAATACATTTACTATTACAGGATTCAATAATTCAATAATTTGACCTGATAGGAGATTTTTTTTTAAATTGTGAGAAATTGATTATTTTGTCCATTTTTCTTACCCTTTTTTGGTAGTTTTTCCTCCCATATATGATGATAACTATTTCATCTCTATATAACATCTATCAATGTCGATTTTATTCGTATTCTATTTTTTGTGCGCTTATCTGACCATTTTTCCGTCTTTTTCAAGCTGTCATTTACGACATTTTTGCCTATGTTAATCGCCAATCCTTATCGTGTGGTAGTGAACATGGTGGATATCTCCATCCAAGAGTTTGTCATATAACTTTTACCCTAAAACTGTCCATGCTCGTATATAGTTGGCATTTCCTATTTAACTCTGTATTTCTCACAGATAAATGCGCTCAAATGGCCGTCTGCTCCTATATATCTGGTAGTAGATCTACATATAATGGTTATAATTTTTGATTTATTCACCTTGTAGACTAATCTTTAATGTAACTGCTGTTCCAACATTTGTCTACTTAATGTTAAAACAATCTGGTAGCCCTTTTTTTTATCTTATTTTTAGATATTGTTATCTGAGCTTAATGTATAGCCAGTTTTGTATCACCTTACCTATTCGTTTCTTTTTGCTCTTCCTATTCTATCCATCTTTCAGTGTGATCTAGGACAGTCTCGTAAATATTTCCGATAAGTTTCATATTTCTACAATCTATTCTACTATCCTTTATGTATTCATTATTTATTATCGCTCATACTTTTATATTATTAACGCATGTTCCCATTATATTACATTACCATTATTTGTCTTTTATTTCATATTTCACTTGTTCTACACTATAATTATTACTAAAAATATAAATTTTTAATAAATATTTACCCAGAAACTCTATCTCGCGCCCCCACATTCAATAATTATGGTAAACATATCGGTTCTTTATTATTTAAATGCAAGTAACGTTCAACTTCCTACATCAAAGAACGTACTCAAATTTAATTTACACTTTCAAGTAATTATTCAAAAGCTTTAACTAACAGACATCGAAATTACTAAACTTGTCTAAATTTCACAAACGGATGCTGAGAAGAAACTCGGCTAGTACCTACCTTCGTTAAAAATTGAAGGAATTTCCAGTCGGTGTTTTTTTTTTCAATGATTTTGTTTGATTTTAATTACTCTAATGAACAAAGAAAATTTTTGTTGTATCATTAAGAATTAACAACATTCCTATAAGAGGAAAAGATAAGAACTTCTTGCAATATTTATAGATAGCTTGTCGGTTTTATAATTGTTTCCAGAATTTTATTAATTTCGACTTTCTCTAATTTCATTTGAACTTTAACTTTACAATTTTGAATTTAAGTACTTATGTTAGAAAAATCGAAGAAAGGCGAATATGCTCTCAATATCTACACAGGGTGTAACTGAAACCCCTTACAATATTCAAACCTCATCATCCCTAGAAGGAATCGAATACAATAAGGACTATCAGTGGCTTGAATTATGTAAGGGATTTCAATTACAACCTATACGTTAACGTTAACGGTACCGCTTAATCCTGTCAAAAAGGGATGCACGTATGCACGTCACACCACCAAATTGGTGATATTCACAATTTGTGCAGAAATGATAGAGAGTTTTTGCACTTCATAAGTTAATGTTAACGATGCTACTAACATCATGGTAAATGGTAGTTGGAAAAGTGACAGTAATCAATTTCCTTTTTCGTAGGTATGAGATGTATTTGTTAGAAAGTAAATGGTAATTTTCTTTCGTTTTTTTTTGCTGTTTGAATTGTATTAGTTGAACAGACGTCACTTCTCGTGGGTGAGTGCTTCGGATGATTTTGCGCTTGGAATCTTTCTTTAATATTACTAAAAGCATCCGTCTCCCTGCTGTAAGGTCTTTGGTTGTAGAACAATATTGAAATGAAAACTCTCTAAATTGTATAAATATTTTGCAAAGTAGTTTTATTCACCAAAACAAAACAACAACAAAAAACGTTTCACTAGGCAAATGTAGAAAAATCAATAAATATGATTGAAAAGTTTAATTTTCTTGAACAAACCAACAATTTTGAAAGTTTCAAAGAACAACTGTCAACGTTTCCCAGATGATAAAGTTTCAACTTTCGTACATTCACTATAGGTATGTGGTGTGGTGTATTATATATGAAGCATGATAGCTTTATTTACATATTAATAATTTAATACAGAATTTAGTCTTTGTTAACAATAAAGTGCCACACAATCTGAAAGCTTTTAGTCAAATGGTTTTTGTGTCACCATTTAAATAGTGTCACTAACATGTTCACGTACTCGTATTCAATATTGAAAGGTTATACTGCGTGCTGTTTGATGTTTTGTTTGAACATGCAAATTTTCATGCTTACCTGTTCCTGCTTTCGTTTCAACAATATTGGGATAATATTATTATTACTGGAGGGAGAGTATTGCCTCTAAAATTACTATATTTTCTACTTAAATTATTATTTACCAACTCGAACAAGAATTATACAGAAACTTTTTATTCACTCCAACATGCAATTTTAATAAAAATTAACTGAACGATAACAAATACTGTATTTTATTTTAGTGATAAATAATTGTGAAGAATGATCACAGATTCTGGTAATGACATATTAAATTAATCTTGTAGATTTGTTCGGATAAGTGCAATCTGTCTCTACATTAATTCTCCTTTTGCTTTACACCAGATTTTCATCGTTTCATGTTCTTAATGCAACTCTAACACACAACTTTCTACACACACATCAAAGATAACTAATTTAAAGATCAACTGAAACTTCACATTTCACGATAATACTGTAAATAACTTGACCGTATTACCAATAAAATTACGATTTGAATGGGAAAGCTGAAAGAAAAATTGTTGGATTTATGTCGGAAAAATCATTAACTTGGAAAAAAAGGATCGTTTACCATTCAGTTTTCAGTGAAACGAACTATTGAAACAGGTGTTCAAGGAATTCGATGCGGAAAGAATATTAATAACATTGTACCGAATTCAAAATATCTTTATAAACTGATTTATTGCAAAAAAAGCAACTTTCATTTGCATTGTTTTCTAGTAGTGATTAATGTCGGATCATTTTACTAACTATAAACAAAGATTAAAGGATGATTTTAGGGAAATTTTCCAAGGAATTCTATGCATTGATTTAACAGTCAACACCATTCCAGGAATGGAGGGATTTGTGAAAAGGGTCGCATTATTTGAACTGAATATTTTAACACAATACAGCAGAGAGAGAGAATAAGGGAGTAAAATTATAATCTAGGTCTAGATATAATTCTCTTGTTGTATTTAAATAATTTTTTGTATTTTAAAATATCACACAATTGTTTGCAATGATAATATTGCGAATAAGGTGAGTTCATTATTATGCAAGACAACGGTAAGATAGAAAGTTACAAGGGAACATTCCTGTTAATCCTTCAGGCTTATAACAACGTGATTTCTGTCATCGATTTGTGAATACAATAGACGTAATTACATTTGCGTTTATCAAGTCAATAATTAAGACTTTCTTTCGCCGTATTCGAAATTTTTATTATAATTTATTCAATTTTTCAGTCAATGCAAAACTGAAATGTATACCTACCTGTATAGTATGTATATGATAAAAGTTTCTGAAAACTTTTCAGTATTGAATTATGGTCGTGACGACGATCAAGACTAGTTATTATCAGATTTGGCTCGGTAGTGTTATTCACCTGTAACCAGGCCATGAAACTCTCAGTTAATAATGTTTTACATTTTAACCATCACGACATATGCTATTCTTATTATATTGATCATTTTCTATACTATAATGAAAAGTTGCATTTTCCATTCCACGAATTTTTTTCTTCATTAATTTAAATTTTCTATTCATTTATTATTCATTATGTAGAAATAGTTGCTGAAATTCACAATGCAATATACACCATGTCGTTGAAATCCCTTACATAATTCAAACCACTGACAGGCCACAAAAAATAGGGCGTCGATACGACCCCATTTTCGAGACTAGAGGCACCGCAAATTCCACCAACAGTGAATCGACATTCATTCTTCAGGTGCCACTGCATGTATTTGTGGGTGAATTCTTCGTCTACTATAGTTGCCAACCGTCTCGTCGTTTGAATATTGTAAGAGATTTCAATTACACCCTCTATGTATTCCGATTCAATTATGCAAATTATCAAGTATACAGGTCTAGGGAATGAACAACAAATATTTCTTTATTATTACAAAATATTCAGATTTCTGCAGAAAAATTTAGACAAAAATGTACATCTTTGTAAGTTTAATACTGAAACAGCTTTGCATTCTTTCATTAATTAGCTGGAATATTTTGCCTTCGAGCAATTGTAAATTCCATTGATAGTTAAACGATTACATTAATCCTTACCTGTAAGTTCTACGAAAGGGTCCAATGTCCCTACAAAGGGTTTATGCAAATATTGTGGTTTATAGTCTTTAGTCTCACAATCAGTTCAGGACGAAATACAGAAGTTATTTTAGAAATTCTTGATTTTACACATCATCATTTAAATCAACAAATTAGATTAAAACAATTAGCATATAAATTAAACATTATTTTGTTATGACTAGATATTGCACATTTTATACAAACCAGACAATTTCAAGAAAAATCATTTCCTGCAAGAAGGTCATTAAATTCACTTGAGGAAAACTAATAACTTTCTGAAAAGATAAAATAAGGTTGAATTGTTTTACAAACTTTCTTGCTGTTTACAATTAATCATTTAAACAATACGACGAGAATACATAGGAAAAAAAAAGTTTTCGTGATCTTTTGATACGAAACATGTACATAATTTCAGTTGGTTTGATTAAACCTTTCGTTTGTGGAAGAAAAAAATTATTACTAATGGCATGATTTTGTTTTCATTTATATACATTGTGTTCCCAATTTAGATTTTTCGTTCACAATCTATTCTGTTTACTGAACTAATTATGTACAGAAATTTTCAATCGTTCGTCTAAATTATGTGTAGAAAAAAATCCATAATAAGTTGTGAAAACACAAGAGCGACAAAGGAAACGTATAAGGAAAGAAATAAATTTACACAATTCGCCCGGCGCATCCACCAAAATTTCCATTTAAATTATTTATATTATAATTATGATTATAATATAATATAGTATATTATTACAATAAAATAAATAATACATATTTTTGTGTATTGAATGTTCATTTATATTTATGGGTATATTGAGGCGCATGTCAACAAACTTTTGAATCCGCCAGCTTCATTCAGTGTCCTGTTAGACCGCGGTTTCACTAGAACACACTTTCTATTAAATCCTTCGAGGATATACTGTCTGAAAGGTGTGCGCGATCGTTTTTCTTCAACAATATTTCGATGAAACTCTAGTGCTCAAATAACTATCTGTTATTAACTTTAATAATAGTTTTTTCGTTCGCTCCATTCCATTAATGTTAGGTAAGTTGAGAAAGTTTTTATTGTCTAATATTCCTACATATAGATATAATATACATGTATTTTTTTTGTGTTGATATAAATTGATGTATATAGAATAGAATTCTCGAAGAAATCGTCTCTTATAGACCATTAGATGAATGAATATACTGTTGATATATTGTGTCTGAAATTGACTGTAGAAGAGCAAGATCAAGTAAATGAACGATGCCAAGAGCAAAATAGGTATTCTTGCTGGGATGCACTACAATAACAATATTTCACTGATTCACTCAAATAGAACTAATAAATAGATATTTTGTGACATTTTCCACACAATTTAATCGAATAAGAAGATTTTAGCTTTATTAATTTTAATTGCCTGGTAGAAACTAGGATTATGCATTTAAATCGTAAATTTTCATTTGAAATTTAATAATTTTTTAAAAAAGAATTCTTTAAATAAACATTAAAAATTTAAACTATGACACAACTCAAGTAGAATAAATTTTATTTACAATATTTTATAGCCATGTAACTTAAAAGAAGGACCAACTGGATTAAGTTGGTGATAATAAAATTTCTCTGTATTCCCTGAAATAGTGGCAAGTGCGTTGATAATCTCTTATTTAATGTACCGTAAAACGAGAATGTTTCTTGTTTTTATCTATTACTATTGCTATTCTAACACTACGATTGTCTCTGGATGGCTATATGTCTGTATATTTGGTTGGTCTATTTGAATTCAAAACGTTCAAAGCTGCTACATTGGTTGGCGGTCTTTTTTCCTTTTGCCCTTTTCAAATTTATCGATATGGTGGTCTTGGTATAAGGCTGCAGATTCTTCTTTTTATGTTGAACTTAGTCAAGTGCTTTGAATTTGATTGGGTTATCCAACAACATTTCCCTATGTCAGTATTGATATCCAACGATCAATTTTAAAGGATTTAGACAAATACCCAACTGATAGTTTGGCCATGTTAGCAGGTTATTGGTATATTTACACAAATATTTGCAGTATTCCTTTACACTTTTTGGTATGAATTTCCAAAAAGCGGCATAAACACCAATTATAATTAGTAACAATTTTAAAAAATTCGCTGTTAACAATTGAAATTATTGATTGATCCTTTTTTTTGGTCCTTTGTTTTTGTTCATTTAATGAACTGTAAGTGTATTAAAATCAACAGAGTTCTGACAGTTTCTTTGAAAAGCAATTCCATCATGAGTTTGACATAGAAACTTTTATATTCTGTTGTAAAGTATAATAGATCGTAGCAATGTAATGTAAAACAGCCAGCATTACACATGGATACCACAACCGAACAACAACAGCAGCCACATTCTACTCACATTAATTTCATTGAGAACACCTCGCCAAAGAAATTACAAACTGTTTGAAAATAAATATACTAATAAATCATGCAACATGTGCGCGCTTACGTTAAGCCCTTCTGTAATACATTAATTTCAACAGGACCTTTTAATTTCTGTTCGTACAATTGTTGGAAACATCCATATTAGATAATATGTGTATGTATGTTTGTAAATTGAATGTATTCAACAAGATTTTCATATAGTATTGTCAATTGGCTCTCTGTCACATATTCATACGTGTGTGTTGAAAAAAAAAACAGAACACGTGTAACGAATCAAATTCTGCCAAGTGGAAGTCCTGGAATTTTATTGACTTGAACTTATAGAGGAGAATAAACTTAGTAGTTTTCAAATACAAACATAAAGAGTGTTGCTATTTTGTCCCTGCTCCTTTGGGAGTTTATACTGATGTGATTTAATTGTGAATGGTCTTGATAATGTTAACATAGATAACGTAAAACTGGGGCAGTTTATTAATGATCTATGTCATAGGGATAGGGAACGTTTTTATCATGGAAGGCCACTTTTAATTTCGGAGATAGTAAACAGGCCGCATGTAGTGCTTGCGGTTGAATATACCCCCACTCATATTTTATAGAAGTGCAAAAAATAAAAATGAGGATAGTTGAATGATAAGGCCGCAAGGAAGACCCCACAAGGCCGCATGCGGTTGTAAGGCCGCGGATCCCCCTTCTGAACTAGAGCAACTCGACAACCGCTTATACATCTATCTATCAATAATAATAAAAGTAAATAAATGTGTCGATGTCACCAACGAGAAGTAGTTTAAATTATCCCAATAGGATAGTGATTGTGAAAGTTTGATTAGTGTTATCCTGTAGAATATAATAGCTCTTCTCAAAATGTGTCTTCATTATTTTTGTTTTGCAACTTTTATTCTAATCTATCGAAATTAGAACAGACAATGGATTCGTTCGAATCTCGGTTGTAAATTTGTGTAACTTTAGAAAATATTTGTCATTTGTAGTTAATGTGTAAAGCTGATTAAAACCTGAAATGGTCTGTTCCAATTTGAAGATCGACTTAGGATAGGACGTAATCAATGCAAATTCGACCCTTCTTAATCGTCGAAATCTGACTGGGAACACTCTAATGCTGACAGTGATATTAGATTTTAAATGTACATTAATACCATTATTAATGAATTAAAACTACAATTTTCTATTATGATTCATGGAAATGTTCAATTTTGTTGTAACGGTTGTGGTATGAGATACCTATTCTGTGTAGTTTAATCTTTGTGAGAAATTTGAATGAATGTGAACATTCCTCACAAAAAGAATTCGATTTCTTATCCACTCAAACGTATGTAATCGTGTCGGAATAGACGTACATATAAACATATTTTTTCCTGTCTTATGGTCGCATTCCATGAGAGAATATCGGGCCTATATTATTATATTTCAAAGTTAAGAAGATTAATAGATATGCCTCTCTACCTACATAATATTAAATTTGTTTTTGTTTGATGTAATCTTGTAGGCGGATATCAGGATTATTAGTATAAAAATATACTATCGACATTTTATCAACGGTTCCAGAAATGCAATAATTTCTGCTCCGGCGGATCATCAAATATACGGAAGAAAAAAGATAAATAAACAAACAAATAAAAACAAAATAAAATATTTAATAATAGTCCTTATAACTATAATCGTTTCTATTTTAAGAGCTTATAAAATATTGGCGATCATCAAATATTTGTATGTTTTCTTCGTAGTTTTCAGTTATTTTTATATTATTAAAGTTGAGTAAACAGACGGTTTTTATATTAGCTTGATTGCTTGGATTTAACTTTCTTATCCATGAAACCACCCCGACAATTTCTTCTGATTACTTTGTTCAATGGTTACGACTGTCTATAAAAACTCTCTGTTTCATTCATTTCCTATTCGCGAACAAATTAGCCATATAGAATATTTAATTTAACATTCAATTTAAATAAGGAAGAGAGTGAAAAAATTTGTATATAATTGTAAATGATCCTTTCCGATTTTATCGTACAAATGAATGCACAGAAACAACGAAAGAAAGGAATTTGTGTGTCAAATTTGAGGACGGCAGATTTGTCACACGTATCCACACGCACATAGTTTACACATACACACACATAAAAAAACCTAATATTTCTCAAGGAAGTATCCAAGCTGTTGTCACATCCTTGATGCGGAATTGGTTCGAATAGCATCACTACCTTCTGTTGTTGATGATAGTGTCTCCTCACATTTACAATCTGTATTACAGGCAATATTGAAGTTTTGCTAGTCTTATTGGACACTTGTCTTGTTGTTTCCGCAAGTAGGTATAGTAATTTATTGGAAAATTCTCGCCATAAACTAGTTTGAAAAGTATTTACTTTGTTTCATATTATTAAGTTATTAATAAACAATTACCTACTGTTTACTGGAACTATTGACTTACAAACTTCGTCTTTTGTCAATAGTATTATTTTATGTCTTTGTATTATGATGATGAATCGATATTTAGGAGGACGAAAAGTTGAACATGCTTTGTTTACGAATGAATGTGTAAATAAAAGATCACTTAAATATTCTAAAAGCGATGTTATATATTATTTTGCTGATAACCTAAATAAGATCAACATCATCCATATAACAACGATATTATCCTTTTGGTCTTTTCTTCTCAGACTCTCTATGGTGGTGCGTAGAACCGATTACAGCACGCCCGGGTTTCATATCTTAAAAGCTCAGAATTTAATAGTAGTATTTTGAATATATCACGCGGAACTATGATAATAATATAAGAATGTCATATACTTTGACATTATACAATGTTGTTTAGATTTGTTGTTCTACGCAATATTTTCAAGATGACCGATTTCAATTTACCTTCATAATAAACAACAACAACATCAAAATTCAGTTTCAAAGTTATTTTCAATTGTATATCAATTTAAAGAAACTGAATTTTAACGTTCCAAAATCAACATACTACCTACCATTTCAATTTTCAATTAAAATCACGACGAATTGCCTTGTTTAACTTTAAGGTCCTACCCTTAATCATCATGCCTTCGCCATAATTGTTAATATCAGACTAGGTAATGGGGGGGTGATTTAAATTGGAATTTTCTTCAACAAGTGTTGGAAAAATTCCCATTGGACTTTGTAATAAAACCATTGTGTTGTCACGTGGCAAATTTACTTAATTTTATTAAAATCTTGAGGTTTCCTTGAAATGATTTACAATGATAAAGCTACCTAATTAAAATCAATTATTCTCCATCATCAAAATTAATAACAAATTATTGAAATTAATTATATAGTGAAATTACCACTTTTTATCAATTTTTTTTATTTAGAATTGAGGTTGAAATATATAATTGGAAACGGTTTTTCTTTCCTGTCTTGAAGTCGCCAGGACTGTAATTGAAGCAATTAGACAATGAAAGTGAAACAAACCGATACGATCTTAATATTTTATTTATTTCTCATTTTATCCCATTGTTTCTGGGTGAAATGTAAAATTGGTTATTAAAATACCTAAGGGAATCTAATGCAACTAAGCAGATACCTCAAACTCAGTTTAACAAAGGGAATTAATTCAAACATTGGGAATAAGGACCAAAACTTTTTTTCAATAAAGATAAAAATAAATCCATTTGAATCATTCCCCAATTTGTAACAAATAATAATTTTAAATATAAAAATTTCATATTTTTTCATCTATTGATTTATTATTCATTTTTCGATTTTCCTTGAATCTGACATTTATTTATTCATACATAATATCAAAGATTGTTATTGAGTGTAAATTCATTTTGATATCATCTCATACATTTAGTTATTATTCTAAATATATATTTATTTATTATCACCCACCTTCTATTCTCTCTTTCTGCCCTTTTCACTTTTTATCAATTTTCTATGACTACATGTAATAAAGCTCAATTTTGTTTTTCTATTGTGTTATAAACTTTGATTGATAACAAGGACAACCGTATCAGATACTCTACTTCTTTATCAAGTCAAAGTTAATGACAATAAGAACAATGAGTGTTATATGAGCCCAGAGACCTAGTGACACATTTCTAGTCAGGAGAAGAAAAAAAAAAGAATAATCATCTCCTCGAGACAAAAACCTACATATGATTGAAGTGAAATGATTAATTCTAAAGTGTCCTACAAGGTCCTAGATTCAAAGGAATGTAGGAAGAGAAAAGAACAAAGCAATATTATATTTCAAACTTAATATCTCTAAAGACAATCCTTTTATAACGAACAAATACGAAACTATCTTCAATCGTAACTTATTATTAAAAATTTGCTCCTTTTTTATTTTCATAAATAGTATGGTTTTATTGTAATCACTATTTAAACATTAATAATGACAACAATTTCAAATATTCAAGATAATTAAATTTAATTATGCATATATAACGCATGTTTCAAGTAAACAGGTGATATAACACTTTGTGCCTCATTTAAAACGGTAACACACATACACCACACCCTTTACGCAAATATGTACACACTGAAAAGCTGTATTGTTTGGAAGGACTGTATTGTACAATGCAGAAATATTAGTGGAGCTTGCCAGTTGTGTATTGATAGGACTAACAAAAAAAAATAATACTTCTCTATTTAAATAGGCTTTTTTTTAGTATAAACGAGTTATAAGTAGAATATTTAAGTAGCACAGAAGTAAATGAGAAGGAAACATAGAAACCTTCCTGAAAATGGAAGAAAAACATTAAAACACCACTACAGATATTGGTGTTTACAAAAATGTAAAAAGTCTTAACAGTATTTGTAGCGAGAGTGTTGACACTTTTATGTGGAAATAATACAAGTATTCTACTGTATTTCGTATTGAATGGTAAATATTTGTGATATAATATTGTTGATTTCAATGCACGTATTGACTGAATTAGTCCAATTTCAAATAGGAAGGGAAGAATTTCCGTTAACTCCCATCATAAATCAAACACATCCGTTAATTTATTTAATTAATACTCTGAATTGTATATCTGTTTTGAATTCAATTTGAGAAGAAAAATTGGATTTTTGAAGCCGATAAAAAATTTGACGTACGCTAAAAATAATCAAATTTAATAAAAAGTTTCATTCAAATATGCAACAAAAAATATACCCAAATACCCGAATACCACAAAAAAAAGTTAATAAAAGTTCTAATGTTTTTTATATTTAGTAAATATGATTATGAATCAATAATGAAGAAATTACATTATAAGTGAAATTGAAAATCAGGTCAAAACAGTCATTATGGCAAGAAATATTCCAATGAGACAATAGATATATTTTTAATTTGGAAAAGAGCTTTCGAAATTATCTCTGCATTTCTGTTTCATTTAATCGGCTAACCCTTTTTTGTAATCCTTATATACACATGGATTTGTCCCCCATTTTACAAATACTTATCCTGGCATACGATAATTTTTCATATTTTGCTCCGTTTTCAAACCCCGTTTTTCTCTGCAACAAATCTTTCATTTTCGTTTTAATAATGATAGTAGCGAATTAAACGGTTTCTATAAATGTTTTAATCGTACCATTTATCAACATTCCGGTTCAGATACAGTCCTGTAATATTGCACTTAACAATGCAATAAACAGTTGCATATATGTAAAGTGTATAATCTCTTAGTGAAATTGTTTGGTTGAACAGAGATAATATTTGTATGACTATTATACAACTCCTCTATACTATAATCAAGGATGTAGCAGATCATCCTCGATAATATACATACACTGTTGAATTGTGTCGTTTTCCAAAACTTGTAAAATCTAGATATGGTTTCATGCATTAATGCAGTTAATAAATTCTATTTACTGGAATTTTCATTCATTATATACGAATACAGTAACATTTTTTCTGATTACTATTAGATATTATTTATTGGCATAGAGTCTTGATTCTATAAATTCTAGTTATAACTAAATGGAAATGTAGGGGTGCGATTAAATAAAAAAGGTAACCAATTCGAAATCGATATTTCGAAAATCGTGCGTTTTCTACGTTAGGTGGGTGGATATTTGCTGTCATTAGCTAGCGTTGTACTCATCTATCTTTTCAGTTTCAAAAAAAAAGAGGTCGAAACATTACCTACACAACAACACAGATTTCATCAAATAATTCAATAAAACATGAAATTCTATTATTTTACATGCGAATACAATTTACAATTTTCAAAATACAATTTAATTCCGGACTGATTAGATTTCAACATTATGTGTTTTCGACTCTATATATATATTGGGAGAATTTTTAAGATTCCACGTGAGCGTGAAATTGGTTTACGATATTACAGTGAGTGCGTGTATATGTAGGTATATTGTAGGTACCTACATCTTTTTTTTTTTTAAATGACTTTACATCTATCAAATACTGAACCGCAAGAGTAAACACATAAAAGATAAAGGCTGTTACGACAACAGATTTTTTTCGTAAAGAGACTGATGTGTGTCTACTAGATCGTAACATTTGTCATTCGATTTCCAATGATATAACAAAGAAAAACATGTTTTCCTTTCCGTATTTGATTTCTCCATATACAATCTTGAAAACAAAGTGTATTTTCGGCACAAATCGAGAGCTGATTAATTATCTCGTCGAATTGCGTTCTTTGTCAGCTCGAGATTTAATATCGAATAATCAATAAGAATTTCAGCCGTACATTAAATTGCATCATTAACATAAAATATTGTTAGGTACACAGACAAAATTCAAGTGGAATGTTAGGGAAATATTTACAGTGTATTTATGTTACCGGCAATGTGCGAAATTAGGCAATTCACGAAATGTCCAGTCAATTTGCAGAATAACCAAAGTGGCAGGCAATATGCAGATTGACGGCTGTATTACTGCATTATCAAACAACAAGTTTCATTGTGCAAATTGACTAGACATTTTGCGAATTGCCCGTTTTCGCACATTGCCGGCAACATATATATTGGCAAGATAAAGTGAAGACTTCTCCTTCAACATTATTAGCTGGAATGATTGAAGATCGTTCTATTATCTTTACTCTGATAATTTATAGACATTTTTACTTTTAATAATAACGAAAACAGTAAAAAAAAATGACGCCACATAACGAAAACAACAACTGTAATTGCGAATTGAATTCAAACTATTTCCATTGCAATTGAATGAAACACAAGATAATTGCACAAAGAACCGGATATTTATGTGTATTTCATTTATTTTTTTTTTACATTTGAAAATTTTCTATCAATTTTTTATATTTTCAAATGATGTATAAATGAAGTTGCCTTTGAATGCTTATTTTTTCAATTTTTACAATTCACTCATTTCAAATGAGGATTGGAGGGATGGCGGCGGCGGCGGCGGGGGGGTATAGTGGGTGTAC
>JAZBHA010000136.1:1893-35010 GCA_037464855.1 Iselma pallidipennis | reverse complement strand
GGCGGCGGGGGGGTATAGTGGGTGTACATGAGAAAAATATCAATACAACACCTAACACACACACACACACGAGGAAAACGAAAGAATCAAGTTAAAATTCCAATGTAGAGAGATTCGCCTTGTATTTCGAACAGCTCCCCTAAATGGTTGTGGAACTGAAACCCGTATATAAAGCAATAGGAACAATTTCATGCTCATTCACCTGACTAGGCAGGAGCTCCGATTCGTCCTCGGGGTTTGGTTCGGTTTAATGCTTTTTCTGCTTTTTGTACAATAAAAACTTCGTTAAATTTCTGATATATTTATTTGTTGTATTTTAGCTTGATTCATTAAAAACAAGATTTAGTAAAGATGAGCAACGTAAAACATTCTATTCGAGCGTAATTTATTCGGTAAAGTATCGTTTTAGAATAGAGATAAATTGCGAAATAGAAGCGACTAGATGGACGAAAAAGAATACCGTAACTAATAAATGGAAGAACAAATTTCCAATAGCTGAAATTTCTGCTAATATTCCTTTGATTGGTGGTTGATCCAGAAGTTAGTATTTTCTTCCCTCTTGATACAAAATTAGGGGCATTGATCCAGATTCTCAAACTCTTAGAATTGCTTATCAGTTGCAATAATATTCCATTAAATTACTTTTAATTTCCAAACACCAAAAACCCAGTTAGTCAGTCCGTGAATGTTGTGATAAATCAAGGGAAAGATAAAAGAATACGGTTATTATTAGAAGTGTTACCATGGAACGAACGGTATTTTGATTATTATTCAATATGCGAACCGTCTTTGGGACAGTTCCTGAAATTGCTACCCAGAGAATTGTCTCATCTAACTCCAAAGTCAGCAAAATTCTTTTTAAGATAATCCTATAAAGAATATGTCAACTATTACATTTCTAAATTAGGAAACTATAGAATTTGTTCCTACCTATATTTATAAAAAAAATAAAGGGTGGACATTTCATTTTAGCTGCAAATAATACAATTGTTATAAAATATCAAACGTTGTCTGTACACACATATTTCAAACTTTTGTAATATAAAACAAACCACTACCGGTATTACCAGCGGCGTCAATATTCCTCTTTACGACATCATATCCTTCCATAAAGTTGAAACAAGCAGTCAGTTCCTGCTTTTAATTTCCACTCTCTCTCTCTCTCCCTCTGTGTGTGTGTGTGTGTGTGTGTGTGTGTGTGTGTGTGTGTGTGTGTGTGTGTGTGTGTGTGAATGTGTATGTGTGTGTGCTACTTTCATAATAAACGTTAATTTTGCTTAATTATCTCTAAAAGCAGCAGACCGACCAGGAAGGAAGAGCGCCCAAGAAAAAACTTTGTCATTCCATTTAAATATTATATGTCTATGTCTGTATATAATACATCATACAACATGAAAAGAAATGGTTCCTTTTTCTGTTACATAATAATTAACACCTTCTGTTTACACATCTCCCACTCAGTTAACTTCAATGAGAAATGTTCTGTTTTGAGATGAGCTTTCTAAATTTCCCTTAATTTAACCTTTTGGCTTTATAATAAATGACGGGACATCCTTTAATTTAGGTTTGTGGGCTTCTATAATACCCACATGTTGCAAAATACTGAAATATCTCGATACTATCATCTAGCCGGTCATAACATATACACGTATACAATATATTGCTGGATTGTTGATTACGACGGACGAGTAGACTATACATATAAGGTTAAATAGTTTCATATTTTAATGACTGTCAGTTCAGGGTTGATATTTCATGTTGTTGTTAATTACGTCAATTACCCATTTCCCAACTGTTTACTTTAGACTTTATTCATACATTATGTATTTATTTTGGATAAAATTACCCGTACATACGTAGGAGAGAATGTGAACGAGAGAGAATTTATTGGTAAACCATTTGAAAGCAAAGATCGAAATATTGTAACATTCTAATGCGAATTTATTGCCTTTATCAAACTTTCCTTTGGAAAAGTTTGTATTAAATCTACCAAAAAAAAAAAATGAAATATAGAAGTTTAAAATTGTTCAAAGTATGACGTAAAAAAGTCAGATGAGATCATTAACACTAACTATTGAGAGGAAAAGACTCAAATCTTAATAAGAAAGTTATGAAATTTTGTGAATTTCATAACGATTGCCTCTTGACAACCACCATTTCTATAGAAAACCAAAAATTTTTACAAACAACTTTGCTTGTTTATACGCTTTTAGGGTGGCAATAAATATTATTTCTGACTTACGATTAGGTTCCTGTAACGTTCTATATAACGAATACTTTCTGAATAAACCACAGGTGTTCACCTCGTAAATTTTTCGTATTCACAAACGAAGTACTATTACGAATGATTCAATTTCATTTTCAAAAGCATTTCCCGTCAAGGAACTTTTTCCATATAAAAAGTATCTATACAGACTAATTAAATCTATTTAATGGCATCAGACAATAAAGGACTTAATTTAAATCAAATTAAAACAAATTAAATTATTATTAATAACAGGGTCACAGTGAAATTGGTAAGTTTTGTTATCAAGTTATTTCACTTCGGCTACAAAAATTCTTAGAAATTTTCTTATAAAATAATCAAATCACCAACGTAAATGAAAAATTTCCAGATGATTAAATTAAGACAAAAAAAAAATACGGGAAGTTTAAAACATAAAAAAAGAGAGAAAAATCAAAGGAAAATCCTTTTGAATGAAACGTTTTACGAGTATATATCTGTTTTATTTCAACATTTCACCGTTTTCCCTCTGGTATTGTACCAGATTGATTCCTTCTCTTTTAATGAAAAATTTACTCGAATTTGAATATTCAACAAATTGAAGAAAGGTCTTCATAATACGCACTTTCCAAGCCCTGCAAATGTGCAATAAATTCAAAAGAAAAACGTTATAAATAATTCATTTATTAATTTTAATAGAATTCCATTGAAAATAGATGTATTTTTTTCAATGATGTTTCCAATCTTCTTGTCTGTAGGTACATTCGAACAATTTTAAAGGGAAATATTATTTCCATTTTATTGTATTCCATTGTCTATAACAAATGTATGCATGTATGATTCAAAGAAAAAATTGTTTGAATTTTTCATAAAGTTGGATTTAAATAAGATATCTTCCGTAAAATAGGGAAAAAAAATCAATTCAGTATATCTAAAATGTCAACAGAAGGTTTTATCTCCCGTTTCCGGTTATTGAAGATTTAGTTACTTTCAAGAGAAGAAAAAAATAAAGAAAATTCTAGAAATTATTATAAAATTTTCAAATTCAACCTTTAACAAGAACAGAAGGTGAAAAGGTTATAGTCATTAGTAAAATATTGATTTGTCTTTTTTCAAGTAGTGACTGTAGAATAGTCAAAACGATATTAAAAAGCTATTAAATTGAAATTGATGTTATCTACCAGTTACGTGTCATAGATAACTCTCTGGTTAAATCAATTTTTCGTCCCGTACTTGATGAATTTTAAATGATTTGAAATTTTGGACCAATTGGTCAATATCAGTTATAAAACTGTTTCATGAATGTAAAACTGATTTTGAAACGGCAAACTTGAAAGTATATTTGGCAAACAAGAGACAAGGTCCATTGATTTCTGATATTACGAAAAAATTTCTTTATTTCAGCTTTTTTCGTCTTGTTTGAACTCTTTGTTGTTTAGATCAATTTATGAAACGATACACACAATAGGATCCTCCCTCAAAATACAATATTTGAATATTTCTAGATTATATTTGGCTCGAGTAACTCACTTCTGTCTATTCAGTTTTTGATTGAATTCTCTTTTAAAAGTACGGTGGTTCAAATATAAACCGGACTTTCATTGCTGCGCAGGGTGAAATAACTTCATGGGCAGTTACTGGCAACGGTGTTGCATAATTTGCAAAATGTGTGTTAGTAGTAAAAATCAAAATTAGTCTGAGTGAGGTCCATGAAGTTATTTTGCCCTACAGTAGTAATAGAGATTCTTTTTCTGTTCTCCACAATTGTCTTACAATTAAATATCTAGAAATCAACTGACATATTTCATGTTTGTAAAAGACAAATTGGAAATGCCAAAAACAGAATAGTATATAGTATATGTAGATAATAGTTGATTTAAGGATGTTTGCTATTGTCTAGAATTGTAATATGCAAATTAGAAGAATCGAATAAAGCAATATCTTATAAGTCTGTCTTTAGAGAGTTATATATTCAACCACCATAACCACTACTACCACTACGTTCAACATATACCACCATCACAATTCAAAATTTCTCTCTCATGCATAATGAATAAATTATACAAAAGTCTTGTCACAGGTGAGTTCAAGTTTCGTCGCCGAAATGTGTGCGTCTCACGAGCTGTCGCTGTTATTAAACTAGAGAAAGCTCGGTACTTTCTTCAGATTCTTCTTTTCTCTATTTTCCATGATAAACTACATAAAATCTAGAATAAATGGAATTAAAAACCACGGAAAAATTATACTTTGGATTTAAGTTTATAAGTTTCGCTATCAAATGCATGTAATGTAATCATTGTTTGAAAACTTTGAATACTTTATTAATTAGGAAGTTTTCGATTAAATGTCAAGTTTAAACGGGACGAGGATAAATGTATGCTATTTGTGTGTCTGTGTGTGTGTGTGTGAGTGTGTAAATATGTTGGCGATGGCTAGGCGATAACAACAAATTCCAGAATTATTACTTTCAAAGTTTCCATAAAGGAGATGTTATTATACAGAAAGTAAGCTGACAAAATCAGATGTTTTACAACTACCACGAAAACATCTTTGTGGGAACAGAGAGAGAATAAAACATGAAAAGAAATAAGAAATAAGTGAAAGGAACAAGCTAGAAAATAGGGGCATTTAAAGTAAAAGTGTGCGGGAACAGATACGCACCCACAACCCCACACATGTATATACGCAGATCGTGTCTTGATGGCGTTATCGTTATCTATACTCTTCCAACAGAGTTCAAGTGCCATTCAAGGACTATTAATATTTAAATTACCTGAAACTCCTCCGTTTTCTTCGATTTTTTTCTACATATTTTTTCAACATTCAATGCTTTTAAATTGCGATTCTTTTTCGGTACGACGTTAATGCCAGAAACGTATAATACAAGCTTACATTATAAACAATGGAAAGGAAGGAAACGTAATTTTGTCGGAGTATAGAACTCCTTTTAATTACTTAATTAATTTTTTATTAAATATTCAAAATTTTCGTTGAAAGCAATACCTAAAAATCCGGTCGAATTTGCGATGCCAGTAAGTGAATCATTTTAGAAATTTAAAATAGTGAAATTTTTATGTTTGAGTCCATCAATGTCACACACAGATTTGAATTATTTTATAAATAGGGTCAGGTGAATTGTAAATTCTATTTAAATAATGCCTTGAATCTATTAAATTTCAACAGTTTTTTTTTTTTAGAATAAATCTTTAACAAACTGAACACGTCTCGTCGTAATTGAGAATTAAATCGGATTTTTTTCGTGTAGAGCTATAATTATTGAATTGAAACTAAATAAAAAAAAAAAACGTTCTGCCAACCATCTCCTGCTTCTCTTTACACAATCTGGAAAGTTTCAAAGTGTCGATTTTATTATTTGCCGACTTGTTGTAATGATGCTGGTGGTAGCTGAGATGATAATGGTGGTAGTATACTGACTTTTCCTCTTTTTTCTCTGCTGCTACTACTCCTGCTTGACGACTGCCTTTCCTTTTACTTTTCATCACAATTTCAAACTTTCAGTCACCACCTACTTTCTAAACAAATTTCATTTGAATTCATGACGGTTTCAGTATAGCAATATTATCATGACGATAAGTTGTTGAAGAATTTCGTTAAAATCTAAGCGGATAGAAAAAAATGCAGAGGAAGACGTAAGGAAAAGTGGCAGAAGGAAAAACCTATTATCTTTAAATTTTTCGTTTAGAAAGCTATAATATAAAAATCAACGAAAACACATAGCAGGATTATTAGTGAAATTCTGCAGTCGGATATTAAACAACAAGTTTCATACGGCATGATTTTGTCTGACACGTCCAAGTTTAGACAACGTCGTGTACAAATACTACCATTATAAAATTATTTACGATCACATTAAAGGAATTAAAATTGCACCAGAAATGGGCATAAATTCATAATTTCAAGGGAATGAGTTTCTTGAACTTCTTGGTATCCAAGAAGAAGAAAAAAGAAAATGTCTAATAAATTTTAAAATAAATTCTCGATATTGCTTTTTTTTTAAAAAAGAAATGATGGACACTTGATTATGAAATTTACTTCATTTTAACTGACAAAGACAAATGATTAGATGTAATTTAATTCTAGTGAATTGTTCGAAAATTAATTTCCCATTTCTTATTAAAAAAAAAAAACAACTGTGTAGTAAAGGAAAAGAGGATAAGTAAAAAAAATTACAACACGAATAATCTACACGAAACATGTTCAAGCGCTTTTCTTTTTCAATGTAGATATGTTTATATGAAATATTGTTAATAAAATTGCTTTTATTGTATACATATCCTACTATTATTTATATATTAGGATAAAACCACCAAATAGCAAGAGTTATAATAATGTTCTTTAGATTTATATTCATTTATTATTATTGTTATATAGTATGTAAAAAATAATAATAAAAAGAGGGATGGGTGTGTGTTCGTGTAGATTTTACGACTTATATGCTTCCGAGTTGACAGCAACGTCGCCTTTTTATTGACCTCTCTTCCTGAAAAAAAAAGAGGACTATATCTGGAACAGTTTTTTTTTGTTGCTAAATATTTCAGCATCCTCTAGCCTAAATTATTATTTTGTTTCATTCAATTGAAAGTCCATTAAAATCAAACATATAACGTATATGTATAGGAACGTGTTTAAACGTCCATTTCATATTGGCTGTAAATTTCCTTCCTATTGACATTGGAGTGTTTACGTTCCCAAGTAGCCGGAGATCAAGGATAAACTCAAAGTTACGTGATTGTTTCGATATTGCTTTTTATAACCAAAGGAAACAGGAAAAAAAGTCAGAAAACCAATTATAATGCAATAAACGATAAATAATACAAAAATATTACACCAATTTAAAAGATTTAAATTGTAATTTGCATTTAAAAAGGCCAAATCAGTCCTATTATACTCTTGCTAGTTGTTTTTAAGAGGGTTACTTTTATTATTTCCATTTAACAATTGTAGATCGTGGCTAGAATGGCTTATTGTTTTTGTCACACAGCAAAAAAAAAGGCGGTCAATTCTCTTTCATTTTTACTGGATTCTCTTGAATTTCCTTCATTGGAAAAACACATAAAGAGAGACGAAAATCAGATAATTTCAGTGGAATTGAGGAATTCAGGTGACGTACACATTAATCTCGTCTGTTTCCATCAATCAAACAATTAACCTTGGCAAAACTGGAAACGTTAAAGTTTCAACGACGGTTCTGTTATAATACGAGATGCTTTCCAAGTTTCAGATAAATTTTCTATGTGTATGTATATGTGAGAAATGCCGTTTGTTTATCCTAATGACATACTAATGAAGGTGAAAGTTCAAACTGTCTCTATTCACCTGAAGTGAGGCCGTTTCTCTAAAATGACTTATTTACGATGATAATAGAGACAGTAGGTACACAGTTTTAGTTAATACCTTTCGTACTGATCAATGATCTTTACAAATGATTCTACAAAAAGAATTGGGGGGATCTTTGAAAACTCTTTCTATATTCAACAATGCTGAATTGAAGCTTCATTATAAATCAAAACGTATTGTTCGTCTCAAACAATTCAATTCGTCTCATTTACCTGTCGTACTATCTATACACCTATATAGTGACAATGATTTAATTCCCCTTAAATTAATCCAGTCTATCATTAAAATTGAATACTTTACATTGCTCTTATCTAATTATTGTTAAAAATAGGAAGACCAATCAACATTAAAATTCCCTTTTCGCATGTTTCGTACTTTCCATTTATTATTTAAGGATAAACAAACAAATAAATATAAATAAGTAAGTAAAAATAACAGTCCAATAAAATTGTCTGAGGTTCATTCATGTTTGTTTGTTCCTTAATTAAAGTTCAGTTAATTAGCTCGTTTAAAATCAAGTTTCATGACCTTTTTGATGTTTCTTCTTATTTTCAACGGGAAAAACAGAAAATACAAATATGATAAGACAAGAAAATTATTCAAATTCTTTATTAATATTTCGTCATTTTTCGTTTTTTTTTTCAAATAAAATATCATTTTGTTGTTGTTGTACGTCAGTCAGTTGATGTTACTAGAATGCAAAGTATTTTCCACAACACTAACGTGGCTGTAAATTGCAGCCCTTAAACCGTAAAAGGTCCACATTCACACTTGACACTGGAATTGATTGAATAGGTTTGGAAGGCTTCTATAACATATTCACTCCACTCTATACATAAAAATCTTTTATAAGCTTTTTTTCTTCTTGTATTCTCCTCGTATCGAATCGTTATTTAATTTATTATAAATTAAATTAAAATCGATATTTTAAATACGTTTATTTTTAATAGTTTGATTTATATACGATAAGACTAACATTCAACAGATCCATATTTTATAAAGCTTGACATTCTGGTTTGCACCTCAATTCGAAAAGGGACTGGAAGATAAACATTTCAGCCACTAATCAGACATGATTTATAATGGTAAACCGACTGATAAATTCATAAGAAAAGTACAATCTATATATATGTTAAATATTATCTTTGCAATTTTTGTTGTGGTTGATTTTACTGATAATAATAAACGAACTAACCTGTCAGTGGTTAAAAAAATGTAGTTCTATTATCATAGAATGGGCCTACCGACCAAAGCTTATCTTCAACGTAGATTTTACGACCTATCTCAGTAGAATAGCACCCTGTGCACACAAAACCCTTGACTCATTCTCCCCTTGAGTTATAAATAACACTACACAACTCTCCTCCTGCTTGGTTACTATTTTCTGTGATATATCTATTCTGAATGTGTTTGATATTACAATATTTGGAAAAATCGTAAAATTTTCAGTGAATTATCAGTGTATGTATAAAGTATATTGGAGTGTGTTGATTTTAAACGAAAAAATTGAGTGTGGCTGTTGAGTTTACTAAAAATATTCCAATTTAGTTAACTATTTTATTTCAAAACATGAAAAATTCCTGAATAAAACAGACTCGTGGAATTTATAAACAAAGTAAAGGAAATACAAATACAAGTAACGAATTTTAATCAAATGACAATGCGTAGTCGGTTTTGATGGTGAGAGTCAGTCAGACAGTAGAAATTAATAACGAGATTTGTTTGGTACAATCATCCAGACCAGTCAAGAAAAACACAAAAAAAACTCAAAATTTAATTTCCATATGGAACATGTGTAAAAATATATTTTTCGATCTTCTTTTTTTTTCATGTTATATCTTGTAAATTAAATTGAAATTCAAGCAACAATGGGAAGATTAAAGGCAAAATGTTGACCCAATTTATATATGCGTAGGTACATGTGTATTAAAAAGGTAAGAGCGGAAAAAAAATTTATTGCAATTATGATACATTTTTTTTTTTTGTTGGCCTTTGTGTGAATGGTAAACATTTCCTTCGTCTTTTGTGTACACGTGTAAATTCCTAACAAATTTCAATTGCCGCAACATAAAAGAGAAGAACCTAGAAAATAGGAACTTTACTTGATCCCTGTGTAGAATACAAAAGGTTTTACTCTAGCAAAGTACCAATTGCAATAGTTTTCTATTGAAACTTGTTTGGAATTAAGTTTGAAAGAATCTATTTGATCAATGCAAATTGTAACCAGATTGAAACAGAAGATAATCAAATAGTGATATTTATTTTATTCTATCAATAGATGTATTTACAGATTGCAGTTCTCGAACTATTCTGTTGATACAATTCAAACTTTTCAGTTAATATTATTACGTTTATTTGGAATTTTATTACGACTAATAAAAATTTATCGCGTTGCTTGAATGATAAAATTTAACATTTATTAACATTATTTTGCGGAATTGATTATTTGTCGATAAAACCGTGTAAATAAAATCGAATAGATGCTCGTAATTACCTATATAGTTTAGTAAAAGTTTTATTGTCAGTTAATTTTGAACCTGTAATTAACTTGTTTATATTTAACTTCAGATCCAAATTTAGAGCTTTTAGTGAAATTGTAACAGAGATACATATATACTACATAAGAAAATACTTAGGTTCAATTTTATTAAAACGAGTGTAACGGCAACGCCCACAGTCTACTACCCGGCGCATCCACCAAAAGCATCATTAGCTACGGCTACATTAATCCCACAGTGTTATTGTAACTATTCTCAAATTGAATATATCAATATCAATTTTATTAGTGTTATTGCCTTCTCGTGCGTTACTTCTATTTTGGTCAATTTACAATTGGTTAATGTATTGTTTATCAAATTGAAAAATAAATAATGAATCTCAACTGATTCCAAAAACTTTAAAAAGTTCGGTGGGATCCCGTAATAATAAAGTCATTGTCATCGGCTTATTTGCTTGTTGACTATAAATGCTGAACGTCAACTGTGGTGGTATTCTTCCGCCCACTTGTTTTGTCCCGTTCACATACAAGGACAGTTTTTTAAACAATATTTCACTTGCATGTTAATCACACTTTACCCGCATATATGTATCTGTTCTTATTTGAACCACAACTCTCTATATCTGTCCTGCGTTGGGTGTGTTTGTTTGCTACTTTTGTCCGAGTTTTCCACCTGTAAATATGTGGGTGAAGACTGCCCACAGTTCTTTTAACGGTATAAATAGTCTCTTTTGATTATGACGGTGACTCTGTTCAGAATTCTAAAGATTGTGTTCACTCAACTTTCAATAAATTTTGACCTGACGAAACCTTTATGTACTTTTTCCTTCACTAGTTAATCGGTGGAATTCGAACGCAACTCTTCATCTTTATCTTCTTCTCGCTCTTTATGGATATCCATAAGGAAATAGCAATTCAAGCGTACTCACTCTTTAAGGATTTAAGCGGTACATTTAAACACAGCTTTAAATAGATGGGGAGAAGATCAAGAATTGGATTTTCATTAGAGATAAAGATGAAGATGAAGATGTGCGTTTGAATTGCACCGAATATGTAGTAAATAAAACCTATCGTATATACTCGTATACTATAGGTAGTATTTTTTATATTTGTTTTTTATTGTTTTCCAATGGCTATAAAATTTGAGAGTACTTGACATGATCGAGATGACGAAATTCCTTCTCCCCGTATAAGCGAACGGAAAAAAAAACAGGAACCAGAAGAAAGATGTAATCGAATTAAAGCTCAAGTTTCATGAGACGTTTAAAACGACATCCTCGTTATTCGATCTTGTTTAATTACTATACGGTATGAAATTCGTAGTTTATAAATTGTGTTGTGTTGATAAAGAAAAAGTGTTTGTTGTTGAAAGTTATTCAATGTTATCGTGTTTTATTTCGGACGGTCAGAGGCGAGAAAGCAGGACACACTATTTTTAAACATTACTGTTAATATTATACATATATTGATTGTCTCTAGAGAATTGTAACATTTGAAGATTATCCAGTATTATAATTTTATTATTAACGTCACAGCTTACCAGAGAGAGAGAAGTGGCAACAATTTGAATTCATTTAAAATTAGATTTGTTTTGAAACTTGAATTGCGTATCAACATCTCGTTGAATTCATCTTTAATCAATTACTAATTTCAATAAGATCAACATATTCAAATATAAATGGTTAGTAAAAAGTAAATCTTAGCTCAGTAATGGTGTTTATATCGTTTCTGTTGGATTAAGCCTATTCGTAAATAATAATGAGAAATGTATGTTTTCTTTTACAAGTAAGTTTCAATAAGTTTTACCGAAAAAAAAGGGAATTATATCAGTTTTTTTTTTGTTAAATTAGTGTAGGTTTGTAATCGTAAGTTTCTTCTCGTGCCTTTTTTCAAGTAGTTATTGACATTCTATAAGCAAATTACTTTAATTACTTGGAAACTCTTGCGGAAGTCAGTAGGAAAGTAATATAATGACCAATCCCGTAATGTAACTCGATCAATACTGTTGTTATTATTATCGTTACGAGCAAAGTTTCTCAAAGGTGTTATTAAATCGTTATAAATTAGTAATGGATAATTTGATGTGTATTTAAAAAAATCGTTAGCACCACCTCCTTTATACAATACATGTGTAAATGTAATTTCCAGGAGAGGTATGAAAATCATTTCAAGAATTTGAGGTGCTTTGTTAAAAGCACTTTTCCCCGTATACCATTTATTATTCAACCCGTTCATTTCCATATTTTCTAACTCTGTATTACCATATCGTTTCTGATATCAGTCCAATATTGTAATCAATGTCACTTCAACATATTGAAATCAATGTGTTTTTCCATTATTACTCCATAATTTTCGATATTTGATTTATTTTGTGAAATACAAACAATTCTAAGTAGGTATATATAACGAAAATAGGTGTGATATTCTTAATTTAACATTCCAAAGTATTTTCCAACTTCAACTATATCGCATTTATCTGACTTGTCTGAATTTATCAATGTCATATATAAAGGGAGGTGTTTCTAACTTCAACGACTGTATTGCTTATGCCACAACTTGTCAGTCCCTAGATATTTGTCAAGCGTTTCTGTCTTCGTAAATGTATTACTAACACAGGGTTTGTTATGTTATGAGTTGAAAGGCGTGTGCCATCAATATTACTTCTATAGATATATAACTGAAATCTTTTGGTTGGTTTGAGTTGTATGCGCCTACCAACAATAGGGAAGTTTATCGTATTTTAACCTGAACACAAAACAGGAAAGGTACATTTCAGGATAATTTCTAGAGAATTTCATGGTAAATGAGTGATTCACATGGAATTCATTTTGGGGTGAAATTGTTTTCGAATTGTAATGGAAAGTTTTTGTTTGTTTCAGCCCTTTAGAGCAATACTAGAATTATGTCGTCATCATCAATTACTAATATACAAGTTAATTTATCCATTCCAAATGATACTTTTATAGAAGAAGAGACAGAAATTGAAGACTTTTCAAATATTAATCTGTACGATATCGGATATGCGGTAGATTCGAATATTTTCAATATTGCAATTACGTCAACTGAATTGACGCCAATTGTGAATCGAACAATTTACACAAGAAACTCATCGTTATCAACAGCATCGTCATCAGAGAGTGTCTTCGAAAGTCAACTAATAATACCACTTTATGTCATCATATTCCTGTTGTCCATTATTGGAAATTCCCTAGTACTCGTAACATTAGTTCGTAATAAACGAATGCGAACCGTCACCAATGTCTACCTACTTAATTTGGTAAGCTATTATTTCTATTATAAGATCGATTTGAATTCAGTTCGTAATTTTAATATAAAACGAATGTAAATAAATTCAATCGTTATTTCTTCGATGTTTACAATGAATCTTGAAACATCCAATCATGATCTAATTCTTCGCAACAAGACTACTACTACTACATCGCATAAAAAAAAAAATACATGAACTTATATAGATATACACGAGGAGTTCTGATACTTGAAAGGTAATTGAAGAAGACACTTTTTCCAGATTAGTAGTAGACCGACAGAATAGAATGAAGGGGAAAAAAATAACACGAAATTGATCGATCCATAGCAAGTTGATTAGACAATCCCTCAGAGAGACACTGTTGGATCCGAGATAGATCTTTAAAATTAACCATTAACTGTATAATAAAATCATAAATAGTGAAAATTATACGATTATTTGCTGATTTAATTATCTACTTACCCTTTAATGAACTTAATGGAATTACTTTCAGAACACCTGGAAGGGTTGATTGAGATCAAGCGTATTTCTGAATTGAATCAAGCCTGATTGAATAAAAACTTTCTAAATTTCCAATTGTTTACAGAAAAAATAACTGATTGATATTCGTATTTGTGATTTTCTTTTTAAAGGCTATTTCTGATCTTCTACTGGGCGTATTCTGTATGCCATTCACACTCGTCGGTCAAGTATTGAGAAATTTCATATTCGGCGCAGCAATGTGTAAACTTATTCCGTACTTTCAAGGTAAGTTTATGATTGAATAACAAAAAAAAAATCTAATAATTTAACAAATAGTCCGGTCCAGGACAAATCAAAAATATGTCAAACAACAAATCATCCTGCACTAACTGACACAAATAACCACATACATTCCCAATGTAATATAGAGATCATAAAGTAGGATTTATTGCTATATGAATGCATAAAATCCGACAGTTTTCTTTTCGTACAATTCCCGGGGAATATTTCTTACCAACTATCAAACATATCAAATATTACTATATGTGTAGGTAAGTGTGATGCCGAATATTTGGTCGCAAATTCAGTTATCGTCCACCCACATATGTCGAGTGAATTTTTCAATTGTATTCTATCCTAGTTTCAGTTGAACAAGTGACAAGGTAATAAAGAAATATGAAATGTGAGATTTCTAGAATATGGAATAAAATGGAAATTTCCAACAGGAATATATTTGCGATTTATTAAATTTGAAAATGAAATTATATCAAATTATTATCATAAATTTTCTTGTTTGCAAAAACAAGAGATCGTTAGATAGAAATCCGTGATAATCGCTTTTTAAATCCCTATAAATATCAAAGGATTATCGACTTTATTGCTTATTAATTTTATAATATATATATACACGTATACATATACATATATAAGCTACATTTGCATGAACGTCATCAATTTCTATTAATAATTTTATTAAAATTACCATATTTCGTAGATTTTGTAAAGGTTTTATAAGTTTAATTACAACAGGCATATTGTTTATTAAGCCCACGTGGAACTTCCAACAATTACCTCTTTGTTATAATCAATTTGTTTAGAAATTCGGGTAAATCAAGGGATAAAATTAGGCCGGTTCATAACATTCTCCGGCAACGGCCTGAAATAGTTGAAATGTTCTTAATAATTGTTACAATATAGTTGAGTAATTTCTGAGAGATATTTAACTTCTATGAATTTAATTATATCAGTTAAGTAGAGATTGTCGTTAATTTTTTTTTGTTTGATTTTCAGTCGTTTCAGTATCAGTTGGTGTATGGACATTAGTGGCAATATCTTTGGAACGATATTTTGCAATTTGTCGACCATTAAAATCGCGACGATGGCAAACACAATTTCATGCTTATAAAATGATTGCTGTTGTCTGGTTGGCCAGTTTATTTTGGAGTGCTCCAGTATTAGTTGTATCATCCCTTAAAGCTATGAAAGGACGACGTAAGTGCCACCCCAAAAAAACCGAAAATATCAAATTTCAACAAACTAGCCGTCTCTCATCATCACTTTGTCTATTTTCAATAGTATTAAATTAACAGTTCTCGCATCCTCTATTTAACTTTGAGAAACTGGAAACTTCAACGCTATGTTTCCTATTATATTAAATTAACAAAATCCTATTAAAGTGTGCATATAACTTGTGCATTCTATTTACACTAAAAAAGATTAAATTAATATATACAAGTTTCAAATTTGCCTTTCCAATTACTGTAAATTATTTTAAACAAACAGACAATTTTCAGGCCACAAGTGTCGTGAAGAATGGCCAAGTAAAAGCAGTGAACAAGTATTCAATCTATTCCTAGATGCTATGCTTTTACTCGTGCCAATGATAATTATGAGTCTAGCCTATTCATTAATAATGAGTAAATTATGGAAAGGACTTCGACGAGAAATCCAACATAATACATCCTGTCAACAACAAAGTATATTCCTAATAATAAAACTTATGTGAATAGATTAGATTTAGATGACTTTTTTTCTGTAGTGTTGAATCGCTCAAACAGTTCACCAGCAATCAATGATGTTCTTGGTAAAAATAACAATTTACAATGTAATTCAGATCCGGCAACATTAAATATAACAAGATTAGCACCACCGAATTCAAAAAGGATAACTAACAATAAAAACGAAATGCGTAATAAAACATCAGCAACGACAACGACAACAACAACAACAACAACAACACCAACAACGAAAACTGCCAGCAAAACAGAATCTGTGAAAATGTGGTTAATGAAAGGAATCGTCCAGGTAGGTGGTGAATTACTCTGTTTTACTCTAGAAAATACCACCATTACTGATTGTTTAACGATTTTGTTATATTGAATTGAAGGTACGTTTACCGACATCGATCCGTAACGGCTATACGTGCGGTGGACGTACAAAAAGCACTCTAGTGCCAAGATGTGAGCTTACACAAGCTTCATCAAATGATCATTGTTCAATGAATGGCCATTGCGCTTCCGAAGATGCAAGTTGTGCAACATCTTCAGTAGATGAGACTACTTACCATTTTACACGGCACGCTATCCGATCCAATTATATGGATAAAAGTATTGAAGCCAAGAAAAAGGTTACATTATTTAATACATTTAATTTTTTGACAGGAAAATATCTAACATTTTTAATGGTTGATTTCAGGTTATTCGTATGTTATTTGTTGTTGTAGCGGAATTTTTTATTTGTTGGGCACCATTACATATTTTAAATACATGGTATCTATTTTATCCGGATGATGTTTATATTTATGTTGGTTCAACAGGCATTTCATTAGTCCAACTATTAGCATATATCAGTTCATGTTGTAATCCAATTACATATTGTTTTATGAATCGGAAATTTCGACAGGCCTTTTTGGCAATTTTCAATTGGTATAGGTACGTATATTTTTCATTTTAATAGTTTTAATCAATGAGTCCATTTTGGCAATTGGATTTGATTAAGTTTGACTTTAGAAGGAACTTGAAAGGAAAATATTAATCAAATTACTACTAGCTTGCACTAAACTTAATGGTCAGTTAATTAGTAAATAATTTACGTTATTAGATTAACTAAAAGTTTACTGCATTTCAAGTAAATTCATGCATAGTTGATATTGAGAAAGCATTGATTTTATTAATGGGAGGAAATATTACTAAATAACTTATGTTAATAATTAATTTTCTAGTTCGTAAGGCACTTAAATCCTATTATGCCTAAAACGCATCACCCTTTGTTCTATACGTTACATGATTCTGAATCAATCAACCATGCAAAGAAGCTTACTATATAGAGCACAATATTAGTTCGCAAAAAGTTAATCTAATCTAATTGAATTCGTCGTTTATTTGTGTGTTTTCTTTTTTTTTTTCAGTAATTTAAAGATTGTTAGATTTATTTCAGAAATTCGTATTCATCAAGTGAAATAATTAACTCTCTCTAACTAAAATTATCCCGGAATTATAATATTTAACTTTTTCCCTTCAAGTTTTTAACAAGATTGTGTGAAAGAGAAAGTAGGAAAAGAAGTAACACTAAGTTACGTCTCCAGAGAAAACTTTTCATTTATTGATTCCACCGACAAAAAAAAAACACGGACGAAAAGCTTTCATCCTTTGAACACAAGTAAAACGAAATTAACAATAAAGTATGAAACTGAATTATGGAATTTTTAGAATTTTATTATAGTAGTGTTTTTTTATTGTTATTGTTCTTGAGTTATCTTAAGATTTCTATAAGGAAATTCACCAATATATATATATTATTAATATATGTAGTCTTGTGTGTAAAATGAGGCAAAATTCCTTCGCCAGATTGTTGCTTTTGATCGGTATCTAATGAAAATTTCTCTGGCGCATTTCCGCAAATACTTTGCGTAGCTTGTTATATCAATTTCAGGGAACATATACACACACTTTACATGAAGAAATTATATTGATTTATCTGCTTATTTACAAGTATTCCCTTCTTATAGCATGTCGTACGTTTAACTTGATGTTTTCCGAAGCAAATCAGCTTTATTTGTCAAATAAATATAATAAATACTAACGTTCGCTCGCGACTTTGGCCGCCTGAAAATCGGAGAACCAACAATTCCTGATTTTAAAATTAAGACAACTTTTTTACATTTATTATTTTAAAGGATGTAATTCACAAGTGAAACGGTGTAGTCTGGAGTAGCACCAAAGCAAAAGAAATTCCTTTATTATCCCTTTCAATGTTCTCTTTTTTATGAAACGAATTTTCTGTTATGTGTGATTCCAGTGTATGTTATTGCTGTGTTTGTCTCAACACTGATTCAGTAAAGATGGGCACAAGAACAACTCAACGTAATGGTATCCATAAAATTGCTCAAAACAATTCAGATGTCTCCTGTAATGATTCAACAATCTATATTGGTCGTGCCAGTACACTTGGCCGTTCCGGTATGGTATCAACTGATTTTTCCATTTTCCTACCCCCTTATTATTATAACTTCTGATTCTGCTAAGCGAAAAATTTTGTCGTAGAAGTAGTTGTATTGGAAGCTGAAGATCGTGTTTAGCAGCGGCTCGGAGTACGCGTGTGTATCATCATCAACAAGTGGAACACGTTTAGCACAAGTTGTGGCAGCTGATCCAGACGACGAATCATTCCGATACAGGATTACATGGGTAAGAACAACCAATTCACAAGGACACTCACCTGTTTCTAGTCAATCACATCATCTGTATTCGTAAAATGAATCGATCAATTAATTAAAAAAGAATATACTGCCAATTCGAGAGAGTTGATCAACGAATGACACGCGTACAAAATTTGTAACTGAAGACAGAAATTTTTATACCGTCCGAATATAGTTGTTTAGTTTCTGGTAGTTTTTAAAAATCGAAATGACTGGAATGAGATTATTAGGTTTCAAAGACTGATTGATGAAATTATTTTTTTATATTGTTGTATTGATTGGGAGAAAAAGAATCAATTAGCAAGTTTTATTAAATATTAGACTTTAAACGATCTAGGGCCGGTTTCATAATCAACTTTAATGTAGCTTTAACTTGTAAAAAAGATCGACCAGATAAGGCACGTTTCGATATAACCGGGCGTATAATGTGACTGTACAGATGACAGTTGATTATGAAACCGGACCATAGTCTTTATCTATAAAGTAATTTTCGTATTACATAGATCTGATAAAATTTTCGCGGCTAAAGACTAAAACATACGACAGGGTCCAATCGTGGTCAAGCAAATTACGTGTAATTATAATTAACTCTGTCGTATGTCTTGGTCTTACGGCTTCAAGTAACGATTTTACAATGACTACTGTTGATTGTCTATTTTCACTTTTGATGTAAATAGCTATTTGAGAAAATAATGTTGATGTTCTAAATATTAAATAAATGTTTCAGAATTTGACAAAAAAAAACACACACACGAAGTTATTATATTTTGAGGACAAACTTGTTGAAAAAAAAAAAATTTCGTAAAATTTAATTTTATAAATCGTTTCATAAACATAAAACTCATATACTTATATCCTGTATGTATCCAAATCGTTAATAAACAAGTTGATCAATGTTTTGATAAATGTAAACATTGTCTCTGTAAATAAATTTTAAGGGCAATACAAACAAAAATATTACAAATACGACTATTGCTATTTGCTTTTATTAACTGGTATACAACTTGAATCCGAACAATCCCTCCAAGGATTCCAAGTATATTTAAATAATTTCGGATTGGCATTTTCAATATCAATTTCCACTTCAATTTGTGGCATTAAACCTTTACGATAATCAACTAAAGCACGTTTCATGCGTCTAACGACACTAGGAAAGAATTTTGCGAGATCATTCTCTTCACATGGATCACTTGGTATATCATATAAGCAAACAACACCCGCTAAAATGTTAAAAATTTCATTAAATTTATTGAACAATTAGTGTAACTTACTACTTACTGGCAGGATCACAAGGATTCTTTTTCGCTTTTTCATTCAAACATTTGATAATCGACGATTGTCGTAAACCTTCATATTCAGCATCCGAGATTGGTGTATAATTGATTTTCTTCACAATCCGTCCAGCTGGACTATCACTAATTGCCGTTGTATTGTACGGTTGTTCATCAATATTTCGATTTAAAGCCACCCCAAAATAACCATTATAATTACCATCTTGACTTGTACCAACAATTAATTTCCAATTATAGAATCTCAATCCGGCATTCCGTGTTTTCTCATCAATATTTAATAAAATATCATTACGTGGTGATGGTAGATCATAAACCAGACTTGACCATTGATCAATACCATCAAGATCTGGATCTAATAGACCAATATCACCGCCAGCTGCTGAATATAATGTTGGCAACCAATCGGTAATATGCATTAAATCATTTGATACACGTGATGATTGTACTAATAATGGACTCCAAATCAATGCAACACCCCGAATTCCACCCTCAAATAAAGTATCTTTAATGCCACGTAATGGATAATTTGAGCCCCAATTATGGTGGATGCCGTCTGTTGGAGCTCCATTATCCGAAATAAATGCAACTACAGTATTTTGAAGGAGACCACTAGAATCTAGAGCTTCCATTATTGTTCCAATACTATCATCCAATTTCGACACCATTGCTACGAATAAATAATTAATTTTTCGAAAGATAACAATCAAGCAATAATACCTGCATAAGTTCTACGATTTGGATCGGGTATATGTTTGAATTTATTTATAGTTTCTTGTGGAGCTTCTAGAAATTTTCCCTCATTCGCAGCATGTACAGCTAAATGGGAAACCATTAAAAATAATGGTTTATTTATGTCGTGATTTTTAATTGTATCTACTGCTTTTTCTGTAAATAAATCTGTAGCATACTTTCCAGCATCATCCCAAGACGGTTCGGTATCTTTACGTAAATCAAAACCGTTATAATCAGTCTCGTTGATTTTATAATTTGAAACATAATCATAATAACTGGTAAATCCATTGAAGAAGCCGAAGAAATGATCGAAACCTCTAGATGCTGGTGTTTCATTCCATCTAGAATATCCTAAATGCCATTTACCAATTAAATGTGTAACATAACCCATTCCCTATAACATTTTTTCGTGTTGTTTTCCTAATTAATTACAATAATTAAAAGACAAATACATACTTGGAAATATTCCGGTAGAACTTTCCCATCAGGAAGACTTCTAGATTCACCAGGTGATAATGATGGTCCTTGCATACCTAATCTCATCGGATATTTGCCAGTAAATAGAGCTATTCTTGTTGGTGTACCAATCGATTGGACATAATGACTATTAAGTATGATGCCATTATAAGCTAAAGCATCAATATTAGGTGTCGGAATTTGGTTACTACCATGGAAACCTACATCATTCCAACCCTGAAATGTGTGGATTTAAAATCGGTCTCATAAACAATAAGTATTTATTATTAGAATTGATATTTGCAAACACTTGTTGTTGTTTTGTGATACAATCATAATTGTGTTTTTGTTTTTGTTTTGTTTGGTGTTTTATTAAAATAGAAAGACTTTACATGACTTGATTATTATCTTAATGTTTTCAAACTTCAAGTTCTGTTGATTTATTTGTAAGTAAGATAATGAAACTGTGTTCCCACAAATCTTGATGTTGTTTCCTTATTAAAATTTTGGAGGTTGAGGCTAAATTAACGATTACAAGGTTGTCGAGGGAACTTTATTATACAACAATATAGTGTAACAAGTCCGGCAACGAATGCGTTAACACCAAGAAGAAATTTCCGTCGCCCAACATTTTTTCCAATCAAAAATTTATTAAAAGAGCCACAAAAAAGACTGTTTTGTCAGGTAAACAGTATTCTGCCGATAAGTCCTCGTCGAGTCTTCGTAGACGGTCTTCTCCCCACCTATTTATAGTTGAAAAACTCGGCCAATAGTTTGACCTAAATGTCCCGCTGTGAGCTTTGCGGGCGAAGCAAAACGAATCGACAAAGACTAGAGGCTGAATACTAAAGTCTTCGTGGACAGTTAGCAAGTGAAGATGACGATGACGATGATTTTCGCCTGAATCTGATTGCTAGTGAATGTTTTGCTTTAAAATGTTTATTTTGGAGCAGAAATAGTTACTAAAATATCTCACGTCGACAATTTTTCCAGTTTTCGTGTAGAAATTTAAGATCTTGCTATCGACAACATCTTAGAGATGGAAGTAATATATTTCAACCTGATATTCGCATTAGATAAAACCTTCTATAGTGAACATGGACAAATATATCTATTTTAATTCAGTAAATGATAACAGAATTCGTTGCAGAATTGAGAGAAAGTAAGATCTGTGCTTAATAGTGAATGATAAGAAAAGGTCGTAACGACTGAAAATGTTATGTTACATCATACGACAGGGGAAACATTGACAGTCTCATGAGAAAATTGTTGGAAAATATTTAAAATGTACGTACTATGTCTGCTGTTGATCTTTACGTATTCACTTCAAAAGATTGAAGACTCGAAAAAAACAACACAAAAAAAGTTGTTCTCATAATTACGAAGCTCGAACTCCACACTTTCAAGTACATAATAAGAAACAAAAAGTACGACTTATTATAACTGATACCAAACTGTAGATAAAGTTAGAATAATTAAGAATCATGTCTATAATGAAAAGGGCATATCACAGGCGGTAATAATCAATCCAAACAAGTTTTTCAATTTATTATGATGAAGTCCTTATAACTGTTAGTCTACCGGTAACTTTACAGAAAGTTCTGATAACTATGCTCAATACGTTATTAGTGAAACTTATAGCGGAAAATTTTTCTTATTTCCGGTAAACTTCTAGGTTCATCGTACGATATTTCAGATACAACAAAAGATCTACAATTTCTCTGTATTTATAGATTTTGATAATATTCGGTACGTAGGTAGGTAATATTACGTTTAATCAACATTTATTCCATTTCTTTTCATTTCATAGACATTAATATTAATATGAAGTACACGTGGTATTTTTTATATATCACTGCTGTATTTTTACAACACGTTTTGTAATAACAACATGAAAATGAGATAAATTAATAAACAATCAAATTAACAAAGAATGCGGAGGTCCTGTAAAATCTTTGTAGAAACTAATTAACAAAAATAGTTAAGAAATCAAAATAGCCAAGCAATTATAAAAGACAATGAGTAATATTTTTACGTATTTTCTCCAAACCGGAATCAACTAATCTGTAATTAAATAATTATCTTTTGGGTTAACTTACAAGATCATCGGCAATAATAAATACAATATTTGGTTGTCCTAAGACACTTAAACATCCCCTTAAGTAGCAATACAGGATCAAAACTAAATACACTAATCTCATCTTTTTTTTGGACAAATAATTATTTGTTTTTGGTTAAATTGAGATTCTCGCACCTTGATCGTTCGAAGACAAACTGAACTAACTATAATATAAAAACATGTTCGGTAATTTATACAAAGTTTATCTGATTGGTGAAACAATTAAATCTCCACCTGAGCGGTAATATTAAGAAGAATCTTTTATCTTTTTTAACACCACGGTCAACTTTGTTACCATGTTCAACTATCTATGAAGTTCGTTGATTTGCCAACATGCACGTTTTTTTTTCTCGTCTTCTGTCTTTCAATTTATAACATCTTCATCTTAATTCGTAGTGTAGAGTCATTTATTTTGTTGTTTCGAAACTATATATATTTAAATTTTTAGTTTGTTGTTAGTTAATTAACTCAAATAGTTAGGCATTGGAAGCGAATTTACATAATTGATTAGAATTTGAAAATATTGTGATTATTAGAATTGAAACAATAAAACAGAAAAGATTAATAAAAGGATAATAATAAGAAACCTCGTTAGTATTGTAGAATTATTCTATGCTAATCTATAATCAGTAATTAGCCAAAACAAAAAGTAAACCTTCAATTGTGCAATTTCTCCACGTTTTTTTCTATAGGTATGTAATTACGATAATAATTATTGCAATAAATTTTAAACTATTTTAATAAAATTTCATACAATATTATTCAGTTTTGTGTACTAGTGTAGTCGTTTTTGTAAATTAAAGAGTTGACCTTCGTTCATTAGGAAATCCGTTTATTTGGGTTTTTCCATTGAATTATTATTATACTCCTATTATTATAATTAAAGAGTAGACTTTTATTCTATTTTCTGTAAAATTGTAAACATTTTAGAATTAATAAGTTTGTATAGGAATTGGTTTTCACGATCTCTTAACTCTAATTATACAGTGGTTGGCACATATTCGACAAAGCTATGGGACTAATATTTTTCAATAAAATAACGTAACATTTTTTAAAGATTTCCTTCATGTATACTTAGCTACTTGAATATTAGAATATAGTCCTGATATTGGCAAGACTTGAACTACCCCTATTGTTGAAATCTTTAGCTTCAACACAATGGACCTATATCATAAAAACCAATTCCCATGTCCGAAACTATATATTAAGAGTTTGTCTTTTCTTTTTGTGTCTACATTTTTGTTCACGTTCTTTTTTTTTTGGTACGAATTTGGAGAGACATAATTATACGAACTGACGTAAATTCACAAAAAAAAATGTTAATGATATTCGTACTAATTAGTTAATGTGTTTAGCATTCGTATTCTACAATAATAAACGTTAGAGTTTCCACAATACCTACCCTGCTGACCTAAGACAAACGTTAACGTTAAATCTACTTTGAAAAAAGGAACGATTGCGCACAAGGTATACAAGCTATTTATCCAATTGGTCGCCTATTTCTGATAGGATTTAACGTTAACGTCATATCATCAATAAAGTGGGCTAGACTCAAGAGACCCACTCCTACCTTAACGGTCGATTTCTCCTACACGAATCAATTTAGACCGCACCAAATTTTGGTCTGATATCAAATTGTCTAGCATTTTCGGCAGTATATGTACCATTTCTCCATTTGAGAGATACAAATTTCATCACTTGATACCGTATCAAACGTTTGATTCGTGTTGGAGAAATCGGCCGTAAATGAAGCAAACTGTTATATTTAGGTAAATCTCTTGTCCATCCTTGACGCGCCGACACTGGGTTATTTAATTCTGCGTAGTTGTAATAGATGGCAATGGTGTGGTTTTTCCTAGCATAGACAATGATGATAGTGGCGCCACCATATGACGCCTAACGATAATACTTTGAGCCAGTATTCTCACATAGGTGGCGCTTTCCACTTAATCGCTTCTCAAACCAAGGCCACTATAAAATTTATTTAAATTAAGTACTTTCACTAATTAACAAAAATAATAATAAAAAATAACTGATTAAACTTACATACTGGCGAAGTACAGTACTTGTTGAAAAACAAATCTTGATGATCTTAAATGTAGCACCATATCCATGACTAAATGTATTAATTAGCTCTCATGTTGTCATCAGTTGTCATATCCACCAAAATAATAACTAAAGTCCTCCATACACCGTCAGACAAAAATGTTCATCTTCAAGTGTGAGGGGTGCAGCCATATCAAATGTTGGGAGGTGGTGTGCCTTTTTCCACACCACCCACGAGGTAAGGCACTGGGTGCGTTTTTTTTCAAGTGGTATCCCCTGTAGGCCTAGTCCACCTGTTAGTAAATCTAATAAACTACACCCAATTGTTCTATTATACTAATATTGCCACTACTGTAAGCCCCATGAATACCAAGCTATCATGCACAACTTAAAAAATATGTGTAAACATATTGAAAAATCAAGGAAACAATATCAACTACTACCCCATCACCACTAACCATTCCCCCCAAATACTTGTTTCCTTGATTTTTTCGTTTTTTAATTAAAAATTGAAAGTCTTGAATCGAATTAATTTACGAAAAATATCTGCTGGAACATCTAGGAGAAATTTGCTGAAACAAACAAATGACTGTTAACGAATCAATAAATCAACAGTTTCCATTCTTTTCATTCCAACATAATTCACTTTAATAATTATATAATATTATTACTGTTAATTTTATCTTAAACAGAAAAACATTAATGGGATTCAAAATTAATTAAAAATATTCACCATTGCATTATACTTACCTCCTTTTATATTCTACATACTTACTGATGATAATTTAATTGTTTTCATTTTATTAGACTGTTACACTATACACTGTCACTGTCACATTATGGTTATTTACGATTAGATACGAAAATGGGCTTGGGCGCTTAATTAATATGTGTCTTAGAACATTTCCTCATACTTTTTAAATTTCACTAGCACGAAACACCCAGGGGTGCAAGGGGTGCATTGCACCCGAGCAGCAATATCTAGGGGAGGGGGGCATATTATCAATTCTAATTGACAAATTTGTTGTTTTTAGGGCGGCAATTTAGTGTTTGCACCTGGGCGGCAAGTATAGTCACAGCTTATGATTAGCAATAAAAAAAAATTCACTCACTACTTAGGCTTATCTCTTCATCTCCAGCGTTGTCCCTTCGTTGGTCACTTACCTTGCGATGCATAGGGGGTGGCTGTGATGGGGTCATCCATTCCATACAGCACAGGGCACAATCACTATATTTTTATGCACTTTGCACTAATGATTTTTACGGTTTAGAACACTGACACTCCCGCACTTCACATTATACCATTCCATAATTCCATTCCATACCATTCCATAATTCCATTCCATACCATTCCATAATTCCATTCCATACCATTCCATAATTCCATTCCATACCATTCCATACCATACCATTCCATACCATTCAATAATTCCATTCCATAATTCCATTGCATAATTCCATTCCATACCATACCAATCCATTACCAATCCATTATTTAAACAAAAAAACATTAATGGGATTCGAAATTAATTAAAAATATTCAGCATTGCATTATACTTACCTCCTTTTATATTCTACACACTTACTGATCATAATTTAATTGTTTTTTTTCATTCCATACCATTCCATATCATTCATTCAATACCATTCAATACCATTCCATACCATTCCATACCATACCATACCATTCCATACCATTCCATTCCATACCATTCCATTCCACACCATTCCATTCCATACCATTCCATACCATTCAATAATTCCATTCCATAATTCCATTCCATACCATACCAATCCATTACCAATCCATTACCAATCCATTACCAATCCATTACCAATCCATTACCAATCCATTACCAATCCATTACCAATCCATTGCCAATCCATTACCAATCCATTGCCAATCCATTACCAATCCATTATTTAAGCAAACAAACATTAATGGGATTCAAAATTAGTTGCATTATACTTACCTCCTTTTATATTCCACATACTTACTGATGATAATTTAATTGTTTTCATTTTATTAGACTGTTACACTATACACTGTCACTGTCACATTATTGTTATTTACGATTAGATACGAAAATGGGCTTGGACGCTTAATTAATATGTGTCTTAGAACATTTCCTCATACTTTTTGAATTTCACTAGTACGAAACACCCGGAAGTGCAAGGGGTGCACTGCACCCGGGCGGCAATATCTAGGGGGCAGCATATTATCAATTCTAATTGACAAATTTTTTGTTTTTAGAGCGGCAATTTAGTGTTTGCACCTGGGCGGCAAGTATGGTCACAGCTTATGATTAGCAATAAAAAAAGATTCACTCACTACTTAGGCTTATCTCTTCATCTCCAGCGTTGTCCCTTCGTTGGTCACTTACCTTGCGATGCATAGGGGGTGGCTGTGATGGGGATGGGGTCGTCCATTCCATACAGCACAGGGCACAATCACTATATTTTTATGCACTTTGCACTAATGATTTTTACGGTTTAGAACACTGACACTCCCGCACTGATCAAATTCACTTCACATTATCTACACTTTATTTAAACAGTCATCAGGAACGAGATTATTTTTGATTCAAAAGCACTTACTAGGCACTACCGGCACTACCGCGACCTCATTTCAGTGACCTGAAGATTACAAAAAAAAATGTTATAGTGATATACTAGCTTTTTGAAAAACTTGTGATTCAAGTTAACACTTATTTGACTAAAAATGTGAATGTTATTACAATTAATTACTTATTTATTACACTCCTGGCTTTTCGAAATTTCTGTGATTTTAAAATTTCCACCCCAAAAAGAGTTAATAATATGATAGTTTCGTATGTTGAACAAAGACAGATAGATAACAAAACAATATAACCTCTTCTACTATAAACAATAAGGGGAAAACTGTCAAAATTTTGCGCCAGATTTCAGCGCGCGTTTTTCCCGCCACTTGGGGGTCAATGACATTTTTTTTCAATCAATTTCCTTCTTTTTTTCGAAAAGGGCATTTTAAATGATTTAAAATAATTTGTAATTTTCACCAGACGACAGTTTATGAACAATTGATAAATTTTTATTTTGAAAAAACCGAACAAACAAGATAGAAAAGCCGTTGAAACGGTTTTCCATCTCCCCCCTTCATCTGTCCTATGTCGGAATATGGGAAAATTACACGCAAAAATTTGAAAAAATCGAACTACATAGAAGATCAAGTGAAAATATTATTTTACCTTAGAATTTCGCCGATTTTTCAGAACACACTAACGCGAAATTCGGCTGGAAAAAGTATCAGATTCACGAGCGCAGTACCACCTGTAGACCTGACGACTTCCACGTACTAAATGAAACAACAGGGGATGATGGGTAATTAGGTCAATGCATTAAACAGAGACAGATAGATTTTGTACCCGCCGAAATGATGCTATTTGCAGGAACTGACCCCAGACATAACGGTACTTTGAAAAAATCGTACACGTCATCAGGAAAAAAATGATTATTATTTGAGATTGAAACATACCGACTTCCAACAAAATAAAGGGCATTATAATATAATTTTGTTGAAATCTTCACCTATTTTATAGTTTTTAATGAGTTTATAAGGAGTTTCGGTTGAGAAAACTGTTACCCATTCAACCCCTAAATCTAGGAAAGACTGTTTCCAATTATAATTTTTCATAAATTTTGCCCGTTTTAGTTTCTCTTATTGTCAAATAAAGCCTTCTAATGAAAAATAGAAGGTTTTTGAAGCAGTTTTACTGTGGCAAAATTTACTCAAGAATATTAGACAAATTGGAAAAAACATGCCAATAACAATGAACAATATTGCTTTACCTCGATTGTCCAGATTTTTTCAGTATCAATAACACCACACTTAGCAAATAAATAAATAAATAAATTAGGAAGATCGCGGGGAACAGTTTACCGTGTTTGTCGCCATCAACTACTGAAATGAAAAGAGACGACGCACCGATATGTTTATGAGCTAAACAAAGACAGATAATTTCAGCGTTTCGCGCTCTTTGCGTATGTATAGGTGCAAGTGTGTGTCTGTGTGTTATGTGTGTTCGTATGTGTATGTTAAGACGGGCTGATTCCTGGACACACACATACATGCACATAGTAAATGCACATACACAACACCTTACAGACAAACATTAAACACCTGAAAACTACCAATGACATTAAAAAAAAGGATTGCCTCAAGCTATAGAAATAAAATCGAATAGATATTCAATGTTTATAATTTTTTGTCCAAATCAAAGTCACCACCTTTTTGCAGGCCACCGATAATCTTTTGAGGCATTTTTTTTTGGATAAACTTGTAACAACAAAGGACATTATGCAACTTTATTTCGTTTATATGGTTGTTATCAAAAAACAAAAATGAGTCTATTTTCTATAATTTTGCAAACTTTTAACTTTCTAGTATTGGTGGTGTTTGAATACCGTCGAAAAAGTATAAGAGTAGAACGGAAAAAGCACTGAGGGCTTCATGGATTATGTCGAAAAAAAACGCAACTATTTAAAAACAAAATCTAAAACCATGGTGTGCTGTAAAACTTACCCTTTTGTGCAGTCCCCCAACGCTGATCATCGATGGTGGATGGTAATGGTCCATTTAGAAAACACAACCGTTAAAAAAATTCATCTTCAAGCATTGATAACTTTCACGGTTTAGTTGTAATTTCACTCTCGCATACTGTGTCCAAGACACGGACTATTTTATTTAAATTAATAGATTAGAAAAATTTCGATGTTGACTGGTCGATGTCTTAAACACAACTGATTAGGAAACTTGTAACAACAAATTAGACAAAGGACATTATGCAACGTTATTTCGTATGTATCGTTGTTATCAAATCACCAAAACACTTATCTGTAAACGTGTTTTGTACTATTATGTAATAAAGTTACAATTCGATACAACACCTAAGTAAACAGTGCCGAACTGGACATGTGGGATATGGGGAGATTTCGCCTGGGGCCAATGAGTTTTTGAGGGGCTAAATAGCGTTTGAGGAGCCACTGATAATCTTTTAAGGTATTTTTTTTTTAATCGTCAGCCTTCTTTTCTTATAAATTCCCTCGGATCACTTTGAGTTCATTACTCGTTAAGACGAAAAATTCATTTTGAAGCGAAAGAAAATTCAAAATAGGTTCACATCAAAAAGATTGATCGTGTGGATGGAGCTTTATTTATAAAACTTGACTGCTTCTTACAATTGTACTTATTGTTGTTGCTTATTTTTTTACTAAAAACAGGATTTACAAAACTATTGAAAATTGCTATTGTAGCTTCCTTTCGAATCTAAAACCATTTTTTTTTGTTTAACGCTTTAGTAAACTATTTAAAGAGCCATTCTGGCGATTTTTGAATTTTGCGCCGAAATTCTACATGGCAGCAACATTGGGAGCTTGTCCTACACTTAGCCCACTTTACTGACTTAATTATGTATTAATCGTTTTTACATTTGGGCTGCAATTAACCTGAATGTCGACTCGCTTGAACCAATCAACCAATGAAATAGAAGTGCCGCTTCTATTTCATTGTTAAAACCCTAAAATAGGCGAAATTGGCACCATAGAGAGCTACAATTAGATACACAGTAGTAAGACGGGAATCTAGGGAATGTCAATTTGTTATGTTGTCCAACCTGGAAGTTTTTTTGGTATAAATCATTCGGTAATGTAGTGAACTGTTTTGTGATTTCTTCAACTGCGAAATGTCAAGCTGATTTGTCAAAGAAATAAGAGATCGAATAAAACTTGCACATTTTTAAATAAAACAATTCTTATGTTTCAAATTTTTGTAAATATTTTAAACCAACGAGATTACAGACTTCACAAATATAAAATACAAACACGGTAATTATACAAAATTTAATTATAAATAAGTTTTCCCGCATAAATTCTAATGTTAGGTTAGGTTTTTCTGTTATGTTTTTCTAATCACATTTTTTTCCGTTTCGTTGTTAATTTTCAGATTGTGTGATTATTTGAAGTGAAGAATAGTGTGCTGTTTTCCCTCCCTTGTTTTCCCCTCTTTTAGTTTTAATTTATTATATTTAGGCAACATTTTGTTATCGAATAATTGGATTGTAAATAAACACGGAAAGAAGTAGTCGTGCTATGCCTGCTGCTATCGGTGGTGGTGTTAATAGCCACTCAAATAACGAAGAGTGTGGAATTAGGGATGTTTGGGCCCATAATTTAGAAGAAGAATTCAGGACGATCAGACAAGTACGACTATTACATTATACACTAGTTATTTCATAATTTTTCTAATTGAAAACAACAATTCGTATTTCGTATTTGCAGATAGTCCAGAAATATCACTATGTTGCAATGGACACGGAATTTCCTGGTGTTGTTGCACGACCAATTGGTGAATTCAAAAGTTCTGCCGATTATCAATATCAAATGCTAAGATGTAATGTTGATTTGTTAAGGATAATTCAATTGGGTTTAACGTTTCTTGATGATAATGGAAAAACACCAGGAGGTGCTTATACAACGTGGCAGTTTAACTTTAAATTCAATCTACAGTATGTGAATTTTTTGTTTTTATAAGTTTTACCTAACACATTGACAACCAGGCGACAAATTTCAATACAGCTCAGAAGGGGAGGGAAACACCTTTCTTATATTGTTGTCATTATTTCCCTAGTGCCCCAACACTACCGCATATACCATTCAGCGGAATCCCCTAGGTACCTATCTGTTCTCACTCCCGCCCCGGCCTCTTTTCGCCTATGTACCTAGAGGATTCCGCTGTACAGTATAGTGTTCCTTTGGGATTTACAAGCGATCCCTCGGGACCACTCTAGCCGTCAATATGTTAAACTAAAACTGTGTAATAATAATATTTTAGGGAAGATATGTATGCCCAAGACAGCATCGATCTGCTAACAAATTCCGGCATCCAATTCAAAAAACACGAAGATGAAGGTATTGAACCGTTAGATTTTGCTGAATTGTTGATGACATCAGGAATTGTATTGATGGATAATATAAAATGGCTATCCTTTCATTCCGGTTACGACTTCGGTTATCTGATTAAATTGTTGACCGATAATAATTTACCACAAGATGAAAATGATTTTTTCGAATTGTTACGACTCTATTTCCCAGCAATTTATGATGTTAAAGTAAGTGTCTTTTTGGAATTTTTGATTATTTATTTAATTGTAAAATAATGAAAAATTTTGTGATTTGTAGTATTTGATGAAGTCTTGTAAAAATTTGAAAGGCGGTCTACAAGAGGTAGCCGAACAGCTCGACTTGGAACGGATAGGACCCCAGCATCAAGCAGGATCGGATTCACTACTGACGGGGATGGCGTTCTTCAAAATGAAAGAGGTAATATTCTTTGTCTCTTATTGCTTACTATTAGGTGGATATAAAATAAATCTTGGCAATTTAGATGTTCTTTGAGGATACGATTGATGACTCAAAATTCTCTGGACATCTATACGGATTAGGAACGTCGTTTGCTGTCAATGGTACTTCAAATAATTACACAGCGGATAATGGCGAAAATACGACGTCATGAAATTACTATTTATGTTTTGATTCGTGGATGATTTGTTTAAAAATCGAACAGCTAATTGAAAAAACTAATGAAAAGTTTGTGTATATATACAACATAATTTTATTATTTACTTTTTTTTTTCTTTTCTCTTAAATAAGTCAATAAGTCAAAAACAAAAAACACTACAAAAATTATCTGAGAGTTAAATAACTAGGATTCAATAAACCAATAAGGTGTACCCACTACCATACTTTTATTGAATAAGTCATTTTGTACTGATTTGTTTTGTCTATTAAATTTGGTACCATTGATGTGCTTTCTTTGTCAATATTTCGCCAGTCCTCCCCCAACATCCAACATTAAGGATTTATTGATTCAATTTACTTTACAAATAATGTTCTTTTTATTAATAAAGAAAAACAAATTGCAAAATTTACAA
>JAZBHA010000135.1:102076-124221 GCA_037464855.1 Iselma pallidipennis | reverse complement strand
AAGAACGCAATTCCATATGAAGAACCAGAAGAAAAGTGTCATTATGATAGCGAATCGGAAAACATAGCAAATCCAAACAACGAAGTTTCACATGAAGAACCAGAAAAAAAGTGTCATTATAATAGCGAATCTGGAAATATAGCAACTCCAAAGAACGCAATTTCATATGAAGTACCAGAAGTAACGTCTCATTATAATAAGAAATTGGAAAATATAGCAATCGTAAAGGAGGAAATTTTATATGGAAATCTAGATGAAAACTATCTGAAAAATTTTACAGTTCCAGATTATAAAACGACAGCATCAGCCATCGAAACAGGTAATGAACAATTGGTTTTCATTTAGATTTTTCTCTTTGTTTCATTAAAAAAATTCATGACCATTGAAGGGTAATAAGTGCAGCAAGATAATAAGAATCTTGTTTGGAATTCAATAATGGTACCTAAAGATTGTTCCTGTATTACATACCTTTTTAATTATTTTCCAGGAACCGGGGCTTTCAATTATAATGCTTCACACTTACATTTAAAAGAAGAACAACTGGAAGAATCACTAACATGCCTTGGAAATATTTCACATACAGTTAACAGCACCGAAACATCGAACATAAGTACAGGTAAATGCATTAGAGTGAAATTTGTGATGAATTTTTGAAATTTGGACCACTATTGAATACCTAAACTCTACTTTCTTACATTTTTATTTAAATTTCCGTTCTATTTACGATTTTTTCCTTTTTAATTATAGAGGAGACTCTGCCCCAATCATAATTCGAAAATAATTTTAAATATAATAGAATAAGAGAATTGGAAGAGAGACATACCTTTATTTTAGGTAATCTTCTTTGAAATGCTTTTATATTTATCACTGACACATTTAAATTAAGTTGTAGGTGTACATATTTTAAATTCTTAACTGTTAAAAAATGACAACACTGCACAGCGAGCTACAATTAGTTACACGTGAAGTTTGCGGGAGTTGTCAAGGTCATTGGGAGTTTTTCGATCGAGCGCCCTCTACATGACAGATTTGTCAAAATCATGTGCTAACCTCAAATTGTTAGCTCGCCGATTTTTGTAGGAAATAGTTCTTTTATCATCCAAACAATAATTAATTAAAATTGAAAAAATGTCGTTGTATAATTTCAAGAAGATTGCCGTTGTCCCATCGGCCAAGGTATTTATTTATTTATTCATTTATTTATTCCTTAAATTGTTAAATAAATAAACCTAACCTCAAATTATTATAATTAATTATTTTCCAGGACTTTATTGATATAATATTATCAAAAACACAACGTAAAACACCAACAGTTGTACATAAACAATATAAAATAACGAGAATTCGAAATTTTTATATGAGAAAAGTGAAATTTACTCAACAAAATTTCCATGATCGTTTGACACAAATTTTAACTGAATTTCCCAAATTAGATGATGTTCATCCATTCTATGCTGATTTAATGAATGTTTTGTATGATAAAGATCATTATAAATTGGCTTTAGGTCAATTAAATACTGCTAGGCATTTAATTGATAAGTAAGTTGATTGTTTGATTATAATATTGAGTTTTTTTCTAATATAATCTCATTGTACAGTGTAGCTAAGGATTACGTACGTTTATTGAAATATGGTGATTCACTGTATCGTTGTAAACAATTAAAACGTGCCGCTCTAGGTCGTATGGCAACAATAATGAAACGTCAAGGCTCGAATTTAACATATTTAGAACAAGTTCGACAACATTTAGCACGTTTACCATCCATCGATCCATATACAAGAACAATAATAATATGTGGTTTTCCAAATGTTGGTAAATCATCATTTATTAATAAAATAACACGTGCTGATGTAGAAGTACAACCGTATGCATTTACCACTAAATCATTATATGTTGGACATACAGATTATAAATATCTAAGATGGCAAGTAATTGATACACCAGGTATATTAGATCATTCATTAGAAGAACGTAATGTTATTGAAATGCAAGCTGTAACAGCTTTAGCACATTTACGAGCATGTGTATTATATTTTATTGATCCATCCGAACAATGTGGTCATACATTAGATGAACAAGTTAAATTATTTGATTCGATTAAACCATTATTTGCCAATAAACCATTGATTGTTGTGGCAAATAAAGTTGATATTTTACAATTAAATGATTTACCAACCGAAAAACGTGCTTGTTTAAAAGAAGTTGAAGAAGATCCGGAAATTACATTATTGGAAATGTCAACAGTTACTGATTTTGGTGTGATTGATGTTAAATCACAAGCATGTGAGAAATTATTAAGTTTTCGTGTTGATCAGAAAATGAGAACAAAAAAAGTCGATGGTATATTGAATCGTTTACATGTTGCTGTACCAAAACCAAGAGATGATAAACTTCGACCACCATGTATACCAGATAGTGTTCTACAGAAGAAACAACAACAACAGGAGAAACGTAAACGAAAACTTGAACGTGATATTGAAGTGGAACAAGGTGATGATTATGTATTAGATCTAAAGAAAACCTATACAGATATACCAGATGAAGAACGTTACGATATTATACCAGAAATCTGGGAAGGTCATAATATTGCTGATTATATTGATCCGGAAATATTTGATAAATTAGAACAATTAGAACGTGAAGAAGAAGTACGCGAACAAACTGGAATGTATGTTGTACCTAAAATAGAATTAGATGAAACTATACAAGAGATTAAAAAATTAGCATTACAAATACGTCATAAAAAGGCAATATTACGTGATGAATCAAGAATTAATAAACAAAGTCAAAAACCAGTTATGCCACGTACAACTGGTGCTAAAGTACGTGAACGTTCTGTTACAAAATTACGTTCACAAATGTCTGAATTAGGTGTTGATATGTCAAATACAGAAACTGCACACTTTACAAGAACGAAATCAAGAAGTCGATCAAGTGGACCACCAGCTAAACGTATGAGAAAAGATACAAATGGTGAAAGTAGTTTGTTGAGTAGTCGATCAAGATCATTATCAAAACCACCTAGAAATGAGATGGGTATTAAAGATGTTGCTGTAAGTATTTTTATTATAATCATTTTAAATTTGGGGGTTGTTATTAATTTTTTCTGTTTTTCTTTCACTGATAGATGAAGAAGAAATTACATAAGATTGCACACAGAGCTATTCAAAAGAAGGTTGCTAAAATGGGTCTCAAAGGAGAAGCAGATCGATTTATTGGTACTAAAATGCCTAAACACTTGTTCTCTGGAAAACGAGGCGTTGGTAAAACTGATAGACGTTAAATTTTTTCTTTATTTCGAGAATAAATTATTTAATCTGTTTGCAAATATTTAAATGGTGTTCATTAGCTTACAAACCTGATATTTTGAATTTCCCCCTTGCTCTTAATAAATAGCGGCATCTGTTGTGGAGCAATTGTTCTACAAATTATGTTGGCAGTAATTAGGAACTTTTATTTGATTTTATTGTTGGTAGCGTTGATTTGAAGTTGTCATTTTTAAAATGTTTCATGTAAATATGTAATTTTTATAACAAAAACGTTTTTTAATTGAATAGAATTTAATTAACATGAAGGAATAGAGTTTTTTTTTTTAAATTAAAAATGCAAATTTGTTCCCGGGTGATAATTTGAATAACATTTGACAGTTGACATGACCAATGCTACCAAAAACGAAGCAATAAATTCCAGATAATAGCCAACATAATTTTTAGTTGCAACAACTCTCATCAGTGCGTAGGTGGCGCTCTAAGTATTAGCGGGAGAACCAAAATACCTCAATTTTTACCAATAAACATTAAATTTTGTGGGTGCAGTTGCTTTATTTTACAGTTTTTACGAATAATAATCATGTAATAAATTTGGTAATGCTAAATTGAATCCGTATAGTACTGATTTGTTTTATGCTATGTTTATAACCTCCATTGTGGTCACGTCAATTGAGCGTTGTGCGCCATTTTGTTGATTTCATTCGTGCTTTTGAGGTTTGTAGGTTGAGTGTGTAATTAATGAAATTTAATAGAAAATTGCAATAAAAGTCAAGAATTAGCAAGAATTACGTCGATTATTAGTTCCATTTTCTTCAAAAACAAATAGAATTCAATAAACGCCGAAATGGCGGCCGGTAAATCATCTAATCGTGGTGGAGCATTTGAAGACCTTTCCAACGTAGAATTCGAGACTAGTGAAGATGTTGAAGTTATTGAACAATTCAAACATATGCACCTTAAAGAGGAGTTATTACGTGGTGTATTTGCATATGGTAATTTGGCACAAAAATCAAATAATAAAAGTGAAAGGTAACATAACCTAATTTCGTTTGTCGTCTGTTTAGGCTTCGAAAAACCATCAGCAATCCAACAACGTGCTATAAAACCGATAGTAAAAGGTCGTGATGTAATTGCCCAAGCACAATCCGGTACTGGTAAGACGGCAACATTTTCAATTGCAATCCTCCAGACAATTGATTTAACAATGCGTGAAACACAAGTATTATGCTTATCACCAACTAGAGAATTAGCTGTACAGATACAGAAAGTCGTATTGGCATTGGGTGATTTCATGAATGTACAATGTCATGCTTGTATTGGTGGTACGAATTTAGGTGAAGATATTAGAAAATTAGATTACGGACAACATGTTGTTAGTGGAACACCAGGACGAGTTTACGGTATATAAATGTTTATTCACAACTTAGCTACGAATTTATACAAGATTTGTTACTATTTTAGATATGATACGTCGTCGTGCATTACGTACACGTTCTGTAAAGATGCTGGTACTTGATGAAGCTGATGAAATGTTGAATAAAGGATTCAAAGAACAGATCTATGATGTTTATCGATTTCTACCACCATCGACTCAAGTTGTTTTAATTTCAGCTACTTTACCGCATGAAATTTTGGAAATTACATCGAAATTCATGACAGACCCGATCCGTATTTTAGTCAAACGGTAATACTAATTATTATCAATCTTGTATTAGAAACTAATTGTTGTTTTTTTTTAGTGATGAATTGACATTGGAAGGTATCAAACAATTTTTCGTTGCTGTTGAACGTGAAGAATGGAAATTTGATACATTATGTGACTTATATGATACATTAACAATAACACAAGCTGTAATCTTCTGCAATACAAAACGTAAAGTTGATTGGTTGACCGAAAAGATGCGTGAAAACAATTTCACTGTTAGTTCAATGCATGGTGATATGCCACAGAAAGAACGTGATAATATCATGAAGGAATTCCGTTCAGGCCAGAGTCGTGTATTGATAACAACCGATGTATGGGCACGTGGTATTGATGTCCAACAAGTTAGTTTAGTTATTAATTACGATTTACCAAATAATCGTGAATTATATATACATCGTATTGGACGTTCTGGACGATTTGGTAGGAAAGGTGTTGCTATTAATTTCGTTAAATCAGACGATATCAGAATTCTACGTGATATTGAACAATATTATTCGACACAAATTGATGAGATGCCAATGAATGTGGCCGATTTGATTTAATTCATTTCTTCTTGTATGTATTTTAATGTAATAATTTATATTTATAGGACCATCGATTGTTTATCAAATTTGAAATATTTCTTTAATTATTTATAATTAAAAGTATCTATTGATTTTCAATTTTTACTTAAAATAAAAGTAATTATAATATGGATTATATGTTGAATCAATACAATCAAATACACCTACACATAATAATTTCCAGTTTAATTTACAATTAAAATTTAAACTCTTTATATTTCTTGGTTTGTTTCGGGTCTTGTTGTTGTCGTTTCCGTTTATTCTAAAACAAAAATTTTAATCAATTAAAATTGTTTAAACAATTATTTGTTGTTTACCTTTTGTTTAGCAACATGTTCCGCTAACATATCACTAAGATCCTCCTTTTGTAGCTGTGACTGATTCTCTCTTATCTGTTGTTCATATCGAACTGCCATTGCATCACTGTCCATATCCAGTTCAGATGGATCTAGTGCCAATTCAACTGTACCTTCACGTTCACCGGGTTTACGTGCTGGTGGTGCTGTTGTAGCAGCTGCACTAACTGCTGTCATATCATAAACATGACTACTACCCATCATTGATGTACCAATTCTTTCATTACGTTTCTCAGGAATAACATGATACAAAGCTGGTGTTTCACCCCTAAAATCACAATAATAAAATATTAGTAGTTTGTTTATATTATTAATCGAATAATAATAAAACTTACTCTTCCATTTCACTTTCAATTTTCTTCTTTCTTAATTCGATAGCTTCTGGTGTTTCTAATCCAGCTGGAACACTAGTTAGACCACTTGGTGTTACTAAACCTTCAGCTGGTGTCACTAAACCGGACTCGTCTGGAATATTTTGGTTTTCTGCATCTTCATCCTCTTCTTCTTCTTCACTTTCTTCCTCAGATTCTGATTCTAATTCACCCCATAATGTTCTATCAACAGATGGGTCTTCTCCAATATCCTACAAAAAAAAATACGCAAATTAATAAAAAAATTAACAATATTTTTTTTAAAATTATTACATCAATATTTGCAATATTTGTACCAAAAACATCACCATATAATGGTTTACCATTCTCATCAACTGGTGGTTTACCCCAACCACCAGCATGATAACCAAATGCACATCCTTCCGGTATTGGTGCATTCAATCCAGGTATTTTTAAATTTGGATAACTTGGTGGTGGACCATAACGTTGCATTGCAATTAACCATGGTGGTGGTACTTTATTGGCATTCGGTCCAATTGGCATACCCAATGCTGTACGTAATTCCTCTGATAGATCACCAGGTTTCTTTTCTTTTAATCTTGTTTCGAATTCTTTACCTTCATAATACAAATCACCGTGAATTGTCATTTTTGGTTTAGTTTGCCATCTAAACAACAACAAAAATATAATAAATTTAGTACCAGAATTACGAAATAAAAAAAAAAAAGAGTTACACATACTTGAAGAATGCATCATGTAATTTCTGATAATCAATATCGATTTTTCCTAATTTCGGTCGTGCCTTCTCCCTCATTTTAGCTTTTAATGTTTTCGATTCATCTTTATCTTGTAGTGAAGCTCTCATCTCCATTATACCAGTTCGTTTAATGAAATCAGGTAGATTAAATGGTGGTTTTTCTATACCACGTTTACCTTGTAGGTATTTACGTTTAAAACACCAATGTCTGGGAACCTAAAACAACACAAAAAACATCATAAAAACAGCAAGACTTGAAGTTTATAATATTTACTTGGACCGTATTTCGATGAGCCTTCAATTGTACCAATAATTTTGGATCTCTAGCTGTGACATCATGCATTTCAACAACATCCGGTCGATTGACTAACTGTTTTAATTCAGCTACACTTAAACGTGTCAATTTTTTCAATTTACGTTTAGACATCTTCGATTTATCATCAGCTTTTTTCTAGAAAATAATAAATAATCAATGAGTTTAAAAAAATAATCAATTACAATAATTACTTCATCAATATCGTCCATTTCTTCTTGAAAATGATCACCTAATGATGACATTACAGTTTTACTGGATAAAGCAGTCGGTGTAGCCAAAATTGGTGGTGGTAAATCCAGTTTTTGATCTTGAATCTTAAAAGTCTCAAAAATCGGTACAAATTGTCGATACTGTGGTGCCAGTTCAAGTAAATTGAAAGTCTCCTGAATGTATCTGGAAAATATTGTTTTAAATAACAATAATAGTAATGATAATAATAAATATACAACTTACTCAATTTCAACTTCATCTTCTTTATTTTCTTCTTCATTTTTATGGTCATTTTCTGGTTGTTCTTGTTGTTCTTTCTCTTTCAACTCATTTTCACGATTTCGTTTATTCTTCTTTCTCTTCTTTTTCTTTTTGTTCTTGTTAACTTTATCTTTATTTTGTTTTATCAGTTCACTTTCATTTTCATTTATAGTTTCCTAAAATTTGATTTATTAATGTAAAATTTTCAAATTAACCAGATATACTTACAATATTATCATCTTTCTCCCACAAAGGTTCACGTTCTTGGTGTTGCTGTTGCTGTGGTGGTTGTTGTTGTAGTGGAGGTTGTTGTGACTGTTGTGGTGGTTGCTGTGGTTGTTGTGCTGGTGGTTGTTGTTGTTGTTGGGCTGCTTGTTCAGCTTCTTCTGTACCCAACTCCAAAGCTCTTTGATTTTTCAATGCTAATACTTCTTCAAGTACTTGTGGTAGAACAACTTCACTATTTTGTTGTTGTTCAAGCATTTCCGGTGGATCTAATTTCAATGATAATAATGACGGCAACTGTTTTTCATTATTTTGACGATTTTCTAAACAAACAAAACATTCATTGAACAACATTGATTTGATGATGATTTTTATAACGGCAACTTACCAGATTCATCATTATTCCAACCAGGTTCGGAAGGATTAAAATTTAGAGGTGGCATTAAACCGTCTTGTGGCTCTTCCATTATATTATTTTGTTAATTATAATTAATAATAATTAATATTTGCAAATAATCGTTCACAAGAATATTAACCTCAAACTTGCCGACAAATTTTTTAGTTATTTTGACTCAACTTGACCCATTAAAATTCCCTAATTGATGTGGCTAAAAACCTCTAAAAACGGGACAGGTGTTGATCAGTGCGCGTGTGCTAACTTTGGCGCGGACTTTAAATGTTTCAAATAGAAAAGCGTAATTTTACATGATTTCAATTGGTTTTTAGATATAATTTACTATCTAGGGCGTACAACACTTTAATTGCTATAGGTTAACAATCAATTAAATGAATATCCACCACCAAGAGAAAATGTTGATAGGTTTAATAGGATTGTGCGTTAATCCAAGTATCGGTTGTATACCATTTAAGTCGCCGGGATTTGAAAAAACTCACCTAGTGATTTATGTCATATGAGTGAATATACTTATTTCGGTTGTTTTCCTTTTTTTGGTAATTAAGATTTCAAATACCGCAATTTCGCGTCAACTATGACGCATGCGTTTCAAGGCGTCCGATTTCAGTTTTTAGCCGTTGTTCGTGGATGGTTCTAGAAATATTTTTATGCTATAGTTGGCGATACTGACAAATGTCATTTGACAGTAACCAATCGTATTCAATTTGAAAGAAGTAACGGCTATTTTTCAATCAATTTAAATTTTAAAGAGTAAAAAATTTAATCAGTTGTATTATCACCGTTACTATTTACTATCAATTTAACGTCCATTTACTTGAATATCGTTTGGTGTATAAGTGTTTGTGTTCGTGGTCGATTTCAAGGTAAATTTTCCAAATTTCATAACCATCCCCAAACTTCAGTTTACAAACAAATTATAACATGATTTAAAATAAATGAATAACATTCTAGATGACTACAAGAGCTTCTTTATCACGCCAAATGGCCGTCGATTCTCCATCATCGAGTGCACCATCAACACAAAAATCAAGAAAATTACGTAGAACTCAAGATTTAATTGCACTGAATTTTAGTAATGTGGAAGAACCGAAATCAGCAAAATCCATGAAAATTACGTCGAAAAAAACGACAAATAATATCAATTTACCACCAGTAGATGCTAAATTACCACCACAACGTAAAATGCTGAAAGCTCGACGTCATATTAAAACCGACCAAACCATTGATGGGATGACAAAATCTCAACAAAAATTTGACCAAATAAATGACATTTTTGATAAAATTAGCGACAAATATTTTGAGTTACAACCAGAGAATGATGAAGACAAAGAAAACGCAATTTCTATCAACAATAGTAATAATGGTAATAACGATAATGTGGAAAATTGCGTGCAAAAAAATGTTACAGATGATGTTGATGTTAAACGTAAACAATCGATTGAAAAACCCTTTAAAAAGCGGAGTTATGTTACCAATTTTGATGATAATAATGGAAAAAGTGCAATAATGAAACAACAGTCCAATGGAGATGTATTTGTACCAGCAAAAAATCATAAGAAACGTCACACAATTCATGCAATCAAATCTAATCAAGATAATGATACAACATCCAGTCAGAGGAGACCATTGAAATCACGTCGAACTATTCATAATTTAAATGAAACTTTCAGTATAGATGAAGATGAGGATATTGAACAAAAACCAGCAAAAAAGAGAAGAACATATGAACTGGATAATACTGTTAATAATGTTGAAGATTTAAAATCATTAGAACAAAGTAATGTACACTCGAAACCAGAAACTAGTAGTTTGATATTTGAAGAAGTTCCACTTATAGAAGAATTGAGACCGTCGACTAGTTGTGAGATTCTGGATATTATACCTGAACCGACAACAAAACAAGATTCCACTTATGAACTTCAAGATAGTGTTATTGAAGTGGATGTTTCAAAATCAACTTCAAGAAGATCATTATCTACATCTGCTTTACCAGAATCACCAAAAAATAAACAATTCAATTTCTCCAACGTGACACTACGACACCATAAAGATAGAATGAACAAGTCAAAATTAAGATTTAATGATTCTGTTATCGTTTTAGATGATACAACAATAGAAGAGTTGAATGATGTAACTTTTGCAGATAAATCAACAACAGTAGAAACTGAAAGAAAACCTGTCTCTACGAAAAAAGTATCAATTTTCAAAACACCTTATAGGAAAATCAGTGAATCTAAAGAAGGTTTCGTTTCAAGTACACCAAGTATTACAACCGGTTCACAATCAAAAGCAACAAGTACATCTAAAAAAACACCACATAACATTTCGAATTCGATGAATAATTCGGATTTGAAACGTTCACGTGTTAAAATGCCAAATTTTGCTTTGATCCATCAACGAGCTTTTAGTGAAATGGAGGATATTGTTCAATATGAAAAACGTAAAGCTGAACGTGCACAATTTCTATTATCTGGTAAAAAACCAGCATCAGAAGATTCGATTCGTAACAATGAATCAATAGTTGATAAAATTACAATGAAATCTAAGAAACATTTAAGATTTGCACCAGGTTTTGATGAAAAAGAAAAACCGGCTAATTTTATTCCATTACCAACAACACCATTACCGAAATTTTCGAGAAATAATTTATTTGAAGCAACACCATCTGCTAGGTTGAAAAAGACAACACCATCAACTAAAACAGTTACACCAAAGTCTATTAAAAAGGATGATTCCACAAATACATTTAATTTCGACACTAAAACAACCAATAATCCATTTAATGATAGCGTAGCAACACCACCGGCTAGTTTGAAAAGAACACCAGCAACAACAACTAAAACAGTTACACCAAAGTCTACTAAAAAGGATGATTCCACAAATACATTTAATTCCAACATTAATACAAACAATAATCCATTTAATATAAAAGTGGCGACACCTAAAATTACAAGTGTTAAGAAAGCTAATTCATCTTCGACAACAACTATTGTACGTCCATTTAATTTCAAGATTAATAATAATCCGTTTAATTTAAAAGTAGCAACACCAAAAGCTACACTACCCATTAAAGGTGGTTTCAATCGATTTGGTTTCAAAGTACTAGATTTACCAAAACCGAATAGGAAAGAAGAGATCAAAACAGCCATCACAAATAAAGCGAAGATCAATAAAAAAGGTACGGAACAACGACGTGATTTCATTAAAGGTGTACGTTCGAATCGGCGATTTGATCTATTGATGCAAATGAGAAGTAACAATTAATATATTAATTTTTATAATCTGATGATTGTTTTTACTAATTGTAAGTTTTTTTTACATATTTTTTGATTAATAAACATTTTCATTTAACATTAATTGTAGACTCATCGAAGTATTTATTGAATTTCTTATAACCAAACCGTTTCTTTGGATCCTTTTTACTGTATGACGGATTAAGATTAGGCATTAAACCTGAAAAAAACATCGATTACATACTAATTTTCCATAAACATTTACTGATTTATTTACCAGATTTTTGAGCCATTGTAACTAATGCTGACATTCGTCGTTGTTGTTTACCACACAAACCAGTTATACGTCTAGGTAGCATACAACCATCGGATCGTACAAATTGACTTAAAATTAATACATCAGTGTGTTTAATATCTAAACCGGATGCACAAACTGGACAAATATTCGTGTTAGTATTCTTTAACAGTAATGGTTCACGTCCAGATGGTACAATTTCTCCACTAATTACAACATTATTACCGTCCTGTTGTTCTTGAACTGCAACAAAATTGGGGGGCTATATAACCTCATTTTTTATCGTATAAATTTAATTACTTTGTTTAATTTGACGATGTGGTGTTAATGATAAGGGTCGTATTTGATTCAAAAACGTGATAAAATTTGTAGTTTTTGATAATTTCAGAACAGAAACCATAATTTAGGAGTTTTAATAAATTTTTGAAAATTTGAGGTTATAAATAATTGACATTTGAGTTCAGTGGTACCAACAAAAAATTGGCCAGTGGAACCAGTAGCGCCAACAGAGAATAATTAACATAAGCAGGCAACCAAATATACATTTAATTTTTGAAAAATTTATTTCTAAAATTCACTCTAATTTCACTTCAAAATCATCAACAATTTGTTTTTCAATTATATGCTCTTCTAATTCTGTCTCAATAGTTTCAGATTTGACTAATTGTGTATCTGCCATCGTTAGGAAAGGACTATTATGGTATTCCGGATGGTTCATTATTTCCCTACAATCATTCCCTTATCAATTAAAATTTAGATAAAAAGCAACAGAAACTTACTTGAATACACTTAGAATTTGATTCGGTGTTAATTCACCAAAACTAGTAAATATTGACATGTCTTTAAAATAATCTTCATGCTTTAGTTTTGGTACTAAAAGGTTTAAACCACAACCAGGTATAATTTTTCTACAAATGATCAGAAAATAAAGATTTTATCATTATTAAGTGAATAATTAGTTATTTTACTCGACTGTTGGTATAATTCGGACTGTTCCACGTCTAAAGTAACCCTTAATGAAGAAAAACAGTGCCACAAGATTATCCGTATCAACTGGTAGACGTTTTTTAAAATTAATTTTAACAAAATATAACAAATCCGGATCGATTGTTGAAGCCTACAATCTCAATTCATTATTATTTCTAATATTAATATAATCCAATAATTATTTCCGTACATAACGATATCGTTTTTTGGATTTTAAACTTTCCCATGGTAGAAAGACATTTCTTGGAAATTTCTCTAATAATTCAAAATCAAGAAACAGATTTGCCAATACTGACCATATTTGATAAGTATGTAGATCTAGATGGGGTCCTGCAGTTAGAATCTAAACAAAATGTATATACAAATTGTATAATAATAGAAATTATTACCACATAATCCTTTGGTCGCATAAAAGTAAATAATTGAAAACGTCCAGATGATATAACTTGTGTTTGTAGAATGATTTGTTTGATTAGAAAACGTAAAAATCCAGAATTTGATAATGTACCAATTACAGTCATTGTAGGATCTATAAATATTTATAAAACATAATTAATGAGGATTTTTAAATCGATTCAAATTACCATCCTCCCATTTCTTCTTTGGTAATCCTCTGAGTAACTGTTCAACTCGATTACCATGGTCTTGTCTATCGATAAACTCATATCGATGTAATAAAAATATATCTTTCGTAAAGAGTTCAATTCGTCCTGGATAGATTTCATGGAGTTCCTTCAAATCAATCCTAAAATCTGGACATGATTCATATAAACGTACTAAATCGACATTGTTTTCAAGTAATTCTTTCGTTATTAAACCAAAACCAGCATTAGTTTCGGCAACAATTTGATTTCTATTCTTTTTCAAGTCAGGTAATACATGTGCAGTAACGGTTTTTGCAATATTTTCATCAATTAAATACAAATTATCTACGGGATTACCACGTTTCAGTTGTAGATACTTTTCAGGAATTTTGGTCCGAACTGATTCAAACTGAGTGTGAGATTTTAAGAAATTAATAATGCGAGCTGTATGTGTTCGACTTGATGGTTCTGTACTTGATTTTGATTCTAATGATCGAGTTTTATTAATTAAATTCGATGTTGTTGCTGTTGTTGTTGTTGTTGGAGTGTGTTCTACAGTGGTACTAAAACCTCGTAAGAGGGACCTAGAAAATGTTAAAATTTTTAAGAGTTTTCTTTATTATTTTTCACCAAAAAAACTCACCGATAATATAAAAACAGTCTCATTAATACAAGAAATTAGAATTAAAAACATTTTTGGAAATTAACCTAACCTAACATTATGTTTTCAGGTTATTTCAGTGTTGCCAATATGCTGGAAACAATAATCCCTAGTTAGCTCGTTAGAATCTTTGTGTTCTCACAACCAGATAGCAGCACTATCCAGGCAAATTGTTGATAATGAAGAGCTCGTTTGTTGGTAATTGCTGTAGTGTAGGTCAATAATAGATGTCGCCAGAGGTGATTTTTGTAAGTTAGCGCCCCCTAGGTGGGTAGATAACCCCAAATTTGTCTCAAGTGGAATTTAACTAGAATATTAAAAAGAAATAGTGATTTTAAACAAAAAAAAAATGGCATTACGTCTTGCAAATATCGTTGTTCCCCGTTTACTACAGGTATTATTCAATAATTTGTTATAAATATTTACACTAACATTTGAGGTTATAATCTAGGACTTGATTTCGACCACTGGTGCTGCAGTCAATTTACAATTCATCCGTGATCGACACACAAAACATTGGGATCCAAAATTTAAGAAATTACGTCGTCTAAAAGTAATGAAAGTCAAACTACCGGATTTCCGTGAAGATCCCGAGTCATTATCAGAAGAAGAGATACGTTCAAAATTGAAAGAACAAGGTCTTCTACCACCTAGACCATGGGTAGAAACACCGTATTATATCAGTTCAACTGGTGGTGTTTTTGAACCATATGTACCACCTGAAGGTGATGGTAAAATTTCACCAATTCACGTTCAAGTACTGTTAATTTATTACTAAAAGAATCGTTTTGTAATTTGGATTATTTTAGGGAGCAAAACAGAAACTGGAATTTCTAGAAAAGAAATCAAAATCGATGATGGCAGTACGTAAAATACGTTCATATGAAGAAGAATTCGATACAACGGAATTTTGTAAAGAAGCTGAACAGATTTATATAAAAATGCATGAATGTTTAACGAAAAATGATCGAGATGAATTAACGAATTTCGTTACGGAACGAGCATTTCCAGAAGTTATTCATAATATTGAAAATAAAACGTTACGATGGAAATTTATTAAAAATATTGAATTACCACGAATTGTTCATGCTAGATGTACAGATGTGGTTACAAAAGAGAATATTTTCGGGCAAATAACTGTCCGATTTCACACACAACAGGTTTTTAATTCAAGATCAAATTTTGCAACAGTCATTTAATTTAAATTGATTCCGTTTTAGTCGCTTGCAATTTATGATCGTTTTGGTCGATTGATGCACGGTAGCGAAATTATTGGTAAAGACGTCCTAGAATATGTAGTTTTTGAGAAACATATTTCTAATCTATATGGAGTATGGAGGATACATGGAAAGATAATTCCAGATTGGTTACCACCAAAAGATCCATCCAATATAACTTATATTAAGAAAGAAGATAACGAGACACCAGCAGAAGTGGCAGTTGTTGAAACGACTGATCAACAACAAGTAGAGACGAAATAAATTTGGTAATAAAAACGTAAAAAAAATATATTTAAACAGTTAAACATAATATACAAATTGAGAAAATCTAATAAATTATAATCAAATTTTTTTACAATATATTACAATATAGAAATCAAATAATATAATTAAACAAAGCTGCTTGATGGCTGTTCTAAATACATATTTTTCTCTTTGTCCATTAAAATCTCTTTATTACGTATGAAACCATTTTGGCCCCAATTAGACGGTTTAATTGGTATTATTTTTGGTTTCGGTGGTAATGGTGGTGGTTCACTATTTTTTGTTGGACTTTCTTTTTTTTTCGTTTCAATTACCGTATTTTCTAAACTATCACATTTTGATGGTGTCGATTGATTTGAATGATCACTTAATTTATTTGGTGAATACATTCGTAAATTATTCAATTTACTAGATGAATTATTATTATTATTACATAAATTACTATTATTATTATTATTATTATTGGTATTATCATTGTCTTTTTTAGCACTTGATGGTGGCGGTGGTAATATTTGACGGTTCTCATATTGACTGACATAGAACCTAGAGTTCTCATTTTGTAATTTCCTTGAATTATTATCATTTTTAAGAAAATCGGGCAATTCGAAGTTGATTTCCGTACCACGTTGATCTTCTAATCGAGAACGTTGTGCTCTCGTTAAACCTTCAACTAATTCTAAAAAGAAATTACAATTAATTTATAAATTATTGAATTTTATAAAAATAGATTACCATCACTTTCACTGGATGCAATTTGCATCTTATTAACACCAGTTTTCCATTTAGCAATTAATGGTTTCTTGTGTTCCACACTTGGATCATCATCGATTTTATTAACACGAGGCATTAAAGCTTTCTTTTTCCGTTCATGTATACCGGAATCACGACGTAAAAAACGTCCGAAGATTCCCGATGAATGTTCAGAGCCCCAATCTTCACTCTATTAAAAACAATTAACACACAACATATTAATCATTTTGTCCTTGGACATGTTAGTCACCTTATCAATATTATTACCTTAACTGATCCTTTATCACATTTTGATTTCAATGAAGCCGAATCCGCCTTCTCTTGTAAAATACCTTCAAACACCTGATTTGTAATCTCTTCTAATTTACTAACTTTCACATTATTGATTTTAATTATTGGATTTGTAGTAATTGATTGTGGTAATTTTGGTTCATTATTAATTAAAATCTTCAAACGAGCCGTATCAATTGCCGTTACAAAATTCATTAAATCAACTATCTCGTTTTCGTTCAACATCACTCTAGCATGATCCAAATTATAATTGTATTTTGCTAGAATTGGACGTAATACATCCGATATCAATTTCGTACATTTCGATTTAACAGAAATCACTTTTCGATTGGGTAAATCAAGTTTAAAGACAACACGTTGATCAACAGTTACTTCACAACCAGCCAATACAGTTGATGGTTCATTGATATCAACAGTTTTTGAATGTTTATCTGTATACACTTCAAAAGCGGAATAATTTAAGCCACGTTTCTCCAATAGACGATTAACTAATTGTTGAATAGTTTCTGATTGTTTGATTTGTACAACAGTTGTACTACCATTATTTAAAATAACTCGACAAAGGGCTGGACGGTTTGCAGTCAATTCATCTTGATGTCCTTTAGTTAAATCCTGTAATACAATTCGACAGAAACAAAAATTATAATTACATCAAAGACTATTAAAATTAATGATGCACTTTAATAGCAACAATTTCCGGCCATAAAAATGGGAATACTCTACAGGAAACATTGATTAACTTGTAAATATTTGAATGAATGAATCATGACAAAATCCTCTAGTGTTTATAAACAAAAAATTACCTGTGAACCACTTATAGCCAAATCCAGGGATGTTAATGATGATTTACTACTATGGGTTTCACTTTTACCATTAACACTCTCACAACTTGCCGTTAAATCAGGATGTTTCTGACTATATTCCGATTCACCACGATCCTTTGATTTGGATCGATTCTTTCTATGCCACGGTAATAGAGATTTTCTTCTACGATCCTCAGCATTACTTAACGATTTCTTTAGTTTTGATTGTGGTGTTTGTGGTGGTTGTAATAACAAGCCAGCATCAAATTGAGGTTTTTCAATATCACCACTTAAACATTCTTTATAAAGTGTTGATTTTAGAAATCTCGGATAACTATCGAATTTCATTAAATTGAAAATTTGTTTTTGTGCAGCTTCAAATAGATCAATTTTGGCTTCTTGTAAACATTGTTCCGTACAATGTCTAGCTTGACAATCAACATTTACCGGTTCCGGTGCACCGACACATAAATGTTGTTGATAGATACGTTGAGCTTCTTGACATCGATCAGTTATGGATGTTAGACGTCGATAACGTTCACATGCTGTCCAAAAATAGATATTTTCAGCACTGAATTCTTTCTTTAAAAACTCAGCGAATGTATGAAGACCTAATGGATCGTCCAGGAGACGTTCAAATGATGTCGACCATAATGTTGGACCTTCACTGGTATTATGACTCTTGACCGTACCATTATCTTCACCCTGAAGAAAACAATTAATTAAATACAGCGAATTATCGTGAGAAAAAAACGACGAACGAATTAAAATGGTTGCCTGCATTTCTATTACATCATTCTAAAGTGGAGGAGGTCTTAATCAAAAGCGACATATCAATTGTACCAGATGCCTAATTGTGACAATGAAAGGCAAACATTAAAAACAACATCAAACTACGCTCTAATGCAACAAATTAGAATTTGTTTACCAAAAATTACCTCTAAATGAAAAACTGAAAATGTTGGAATTTTAAAGCACTTCTCCATATTCTAACTAGATTTCTAAATCTAATTATTTTATCAACAACAGGTTAGTAATTTTATCGGTAAAAATTAAAGATTAAAAAACAAAAAAGGAACAACAATTCATGATAAATACTATATGTCGCAATTTTTGTAATCTTTAAGTAAACAAAGCAATTACTAGTAATATAATACCTGCGGTGCGATATCTGTTGGTGCTAGAAGTGAGGCTGGACGTCGTACAAAACGTTGAGAACCACCTCGACGCAGTGTACTATGGAAACGTTTGAAAGGAGGTCTCAGAGCCACCACCAGACCATTGCCAATATTACCACCATCGCTATTAAAAACCACATGCACCCCAAAGATTAGACTAAAATCTACATTTTTAAAATTATAGTAAGCAATAAGTTTTTTACAAGCGTTTTGAAACGGCCTCTCCAAGGAAAAGCCGCTAATAGTTTCGTTGTGTATGTCACGCTCAGATCTCAGAGACGGTAACATTTATCGAAGGGTACTGGAGGAGGATTTGATATAGTTTTTTTTTTAAATCAGTTTCCGAAAAGTATTGATAATGAGAACAATAGAGGAGTTGTATTGCAAAAACTCACCCTTGTTTGTGATACAGAAATTCGTATACAAAATGATTATAGATTTTCGACAATGCATCCATTTATGTTGGTGCATTTAAATACAAACAAGAATATAAATACATTGTATTGTAAAATAGGAGTAATAAAAATTTTTATCAACATTTGCATCCGTAAAGCATCAATGTTGCGCACTAACTGCAAAAAATATTTTTTTTCGTCAAAAATTATACCGATACCTACGAATGCTGATAGTTACGGCGAAAATGCTAATCTAATCTATAAACAAATTTACGTGTTTACCGTGCAAACGGGGAAGAGGCGTTTAGGGAATATACCAACCAAATATAATGGAAAATATTGAATTTTAAATATAAATTCCAGGACGCGGTTTAATTCGAATCGAAATAGGTCAATGTTGTTTCGATAAAACGATTTTATCAAAAAAAAAAATTAGTAAAAAAGAATTGCAACTTACATTAAAATCATTGTTATATAACCGTCCTTTTTGGTACAAAACACTACAAGAACTGTCGTTAAACTGAACCCCAATAATTACACGAGAGTCAGGTGGATTGGGGGCTAACAAGTGGAACCTAACACCTGTATGACTGAGGTAAAAGTCTAACCGAAAAATCGGTCTACCAACCAACCAACAAGGCACACGATACAACACCAAGGACAATTATTAATTAACAACCAATTTACAAATTTCGTAACAACAATAAACAGACAATAACAAATTTGCTTGTTGGATTGTTGTTAATTGTTTTTTACATAAATTTAACCAATTTTTTGCTTTTACTTTTGGCAGAATAATCTCGAAATTAACAAGGTGTTTATGTTTGGTCTTTTTTAACACATCTATCATCATTACAAAATTGATTATATATTCGTTTTTATTGCACATAATATAACGGTGCTTTCCTATGAACAGAGTCGTCTTGTTTTAAAAATAATTTGATAAATATCGGAATTATTTTTCGAATTTTCTTTTAATTACGTCAACAATACATTAATCATATCGAAACTATGACGTTGTTTTTAATGACACAAATGCAATAATCGGATAGGATGTTACTGATTCATGTGAATCATATTAGGCTAGACGCTAAATCCGATAAGACAAGGAAAGCAAATTGTGCAAATCACCTTATTTAGTGTTACGCGTATTGGCCCATCTTTTTCTACCTGTATTTAGCGTCAAAATTAGCGTTATCGTAAGTGTGGTGGTATCTTTCTATTACGATCAAATAATTGGAAAATGGAACAATTAACTAATGAAACGGTTTTATTCAAAAAGATTTCTTTAAAAATGCAACAAGATTTTCAAAAGAAACAATGAAGACGCACGAGAATCGTCTTAGCATCCGTTTCATCAACGCCAGTTAAATTTAAACCTAATTGACCGATATTGCTTATAATTTTTTAGAATAAGACAGAGGGACATTTCTAATTTTCTTCAAAATTTTTAGCTTCCTCAAAACGTTCTGTAAAATTTCAGGCTTATTGTTTGTCCTGCACAAGACCAGATCATTGAACCGTCTTTTTATTAAAATTTATTTACAAAATCAATTACGTCTCACTTGACTCTCATTGCCAACAAGCGAAAAAATATTTAAAAATCCATAATTTTAGTTATTTTTTTTTCTTTTTTACCCTTGTGTCTTTATCTTTTTCGCCGACAAGTTAAAACTAACAATATGTATCTTGTCTGAACAATAAATTAGTCAGTCAGTCAAGTCAGTCAGTCATCACAGAGATTTAATTATATTTGTCAAACAAAATGAAAAAAAATTAACAACTATAGACTCTTTTAGAATACAGCAAAATAACAACAATCAAAATATACGAAAATACTGGTGAAAACCAGAATAAAGAGAGACAGTAAAGTTGAATTTGGCAATTTTGTCACCTATGTGGTATGTCTTTTTTCGGTACATACCGATAATTATTAGTGGTTTACAGGTTTTCTTTTTGTGTCTATTTAAGTTTAGGTGTTTACGCACATAACGACGTCATATAGAAAAAACGTGGGCAATTTTTTAATGTACGACCATATATTAAATACGTATAGTATACAGGGAAACCTCCATTGTGGATATCTCCATTGAGACTTCATGTGATTTTCAATGCATAATTTTGCCTTCTAGATTGTAGATTTTAGAATCTCAACTTCACAAAGAATGTTGAATCGGAAGCAATACTCATCAAGTACAGAGACCGCAATTTTGCCATCTGTTTTACAAATATAATTTTTGGTGAATACTGCTAGATTTAATATTCTTTGTAAAGTTTACAATCTAAAAGTCAAAATCTGATTGACCCTCATTTCCTTAAGACGGACACGAATAACTGTCACCATCCGTTCTAAGGGCGGTTCGACTGTATATATATATTATTAATACCCGATAAACAATAGGGACGCAAACCACAAAAAATAATTAAATATTGATAAACGATCACTGGCATGTCGCGTGATTCATTTAATCCTCATTTTGGGGCTTTTTTTTGTTGATAACCGATCTAAATAATAACATTTATCGTAGTTTTTTTCATAGTAAATACAATTATTATTATTAATATTATTGTTATTTGTATTTTTCTCTGTGTGGATCATTTCAATGAATGAAGAAAACCAGTCATTTTTAGATGTAAATTGTCTGATAAATTTTATTAAGCGGGTAACTTGAATGACTGTGCTGAAAACATATTCTATTCATTAAAATTACGTACAAAAATACAGTAATGTTCCATTATACTTATTTTTTTTAATTAGTTTTGTTTTGCTCTTTTTTTTTGTTCTAATTAAGTATGTTTTTGTTGGAATTTTAATCGATTAATTTGCAAACATGACAAACATTGCGGCAAGTTTCATTTCCTCTTTCATATCCGAAAAAGCCACAACTTTATTCACAATTAAAAGAAGGAAAACAGAAAAAAAAACAACAATATTACACAAAAATTAACCTAGAAAACAATAAAATACTCAGAAATTTGCAATCATTTTCATGATGTAATTTAACCATTTTTTCCAAATTAATTCAACAACAATAACAACAATAAACAAAAATAGAACAACAATTAATTAGAAT
>JAZBHA010000135.1:66060-101964 GCA_037464855.1 Iselma pallidipennis | reverse complement strand
CCAGGTAAAAGGGCCTCCCCATTTAAGAAAACATAGTCTTCGAGGCCCCAAATACCTGTATCCGTCACTGGCTAATCTACTATTTAAATATGAAGCATTGTTGAAAGAAATTTGAAACTATTAAGAGATCCAATGACCTGTTCTTGTTACAGGAAGAATCGCATGATTCCCAATGGGAATTCTACACACCATTACACCATTCTTCGTTTTATTATAATTAATTAAAACTTTTAAATTCCACGAATACCATGAATATAAGTACAGAATTATCGTATTTTCTCTGTACATACAACATCCTTTTATATTTGAAACAATTAAAAATAATTAAAACGACAGTGGAAGCGTGACGACGTTTCGAAAATATTCCAAGTCTCTTTTCTTTCTAGTAGTATTTGAAATTAGCAGAAAATTGTGTTGAGAAACCGTGTGAATGTTATTATTTGATGATGATATCACCATAATTTCCCGTAAATTTTATTGTGATAACCACTATCAGAAATTATACCTTTAATATTATGTTGATGATATAGAAAAAAATTAATTTTGCAGTGTTAAGTATAAATAATTATAAAATGCCCTTGGTATTTCCGCACCCATTCTAATTAAATATCAAAAAAAAAAATGTGTATAAAAGAAAAACTTACAGGCATATTTCCATGACTTGTTTCGAGTCTTCCACTAACATTCCGTAGAATTTTTTCAAAAATTATACGTAGAATTGATACTTTTTTGTGCACATTTTTTAAAAATATGAATCATTTTCCCGTTGTATAACTAATTAAATATATATGTCTTTTCCTTTTAAATTAATCACAGTTCCTTTTTATTAACAATAATTTAAATAAATAATACTGGTGTTATGTTAGTCTCGTTACTAATAATAATGTCTAATATTGTATACTCTCATCTACAATTCTGGTACGGGAGTGACCGCCCCACCGGGCCCCACCAACAAGTTCAGATTCATTGAAAAAGATGCGGGAATTAAAAAATAGGAGTGGGACTTAAAACGGACATTCATCATTTTCAATACAAGAGAAACCATCTCTATTTATGGGCCAATTGTTGTTATTTACATTCAATAGAGGTTTATTATTTTGAAATCTTTGTTTTGAATTTATTTAACCCTTTTTTGAAACTACTCTTTTTTTTTGTTGGTAAAAATAAAATAAATAGAAATCGCATTCTGCATATATTGACACAAAACAAACTTCCTATCCTTTGAAGACTAACTAGTTATCAATACAAGTTCCACAAAGGACCTCGAACTAAATATGCAAATAGAAAATTCGAAAAGTCTATTTTTATTCCAGTAACAGTTCATAAAGAAAAAACAGTTGTTGTTGTTTAGTTGTAATGCAAATTAATTCGGTTTTAAATGTATATCTAATCTATATTTCAGGGCCTATTTCCGATCTGTTCTGTTAATAAAGTCCGGAACTTTCTAACAGGAACACCGATTGATAAAGTTGCTTAATTTAAAAGCTGATAACAAATTTCTTTCGCGAACAACCCTCTTTTACATAATCGAATGATTTTTCCTCTATTTTAGTTGTAGAAATTGTGCAATTTTTTTGTTTACACACAACATCTATTCCATTCACTTAAAGCAATTTTTCATCTGATGTTTTGGATAATGATTGCGTTGGAGGATTTAAAACATTTATCTGACGCCTAAAGCACTAGAAACATTACTCTTAATAAAACTAGGTCTTTCCAATAATTTATTACGAAAAATTTCCAATCACTTACACACGACAACAATTTTCAGTTATACAGATATCCCACCGAATTCTACCCTTTTCGTTATCGCGCCAATTACGACAGGATCGAATCCACGTCTTTTTGAAACGTATGGCTTTTAAAAAAGACGACTCGATCCCGCTCTAATGCGTGCATAACCACTACGACGTGGAGTAGTGGAGCACGAGCTAAGAAAGCTTCAACTACAGGGCCCCAACTTGAAAGGGCCTCATATAAAAATAAGAAATATGCCTCTAGGTGCTAATAAACCCTATGTTTCTGTAGATATCAGAAGATAATTGTTATCAAAGAGGGTGGTCTAGTATCAATGGAACATTTCGTATAGGAGTGTTTTCAACACTGACCATTGTCGTCATTGATCCATTTGGACGATTTGATTACGATTATTATTATCGTTATTATTACAACATTAACAATTTGTATTGCGTTAAAGCAAAATGAAAAAAAAATGAAATAAACATAAACATGAAATCCATTAATCAACTGTCTGTAAATCGACTGAAATCCGAATGATTGGAGCAATTTGTAGGACATATTTGGGTCAAGTAAACTAGAAACTTTTAAGAGGAAACAAAAATCAAAAATAAACAGGATAAATTGCAAATGTTAGATTATTATTTTAAGTACTACTACTACTTACTATTGCTACTGTTTGTTTATAAAAACCGCCACCCATGCAGTTGTTATTACGGTTTTTTGCCAGCACTTACCCTTATTATTTCTGGTTCATGTTGATGTCTTGGTATCCTAACATCCGGTTCACTTTGGGCAATATTTCTCATCCCTTGTTGATTTTGTTGATTCCAACTATATAAATCTTGTAAACTACCATAATTATATTTCTCTATACAATCTAAATTATTCAATTCTTCACAACTATGATTTGGTTTTGATAAACCATAAACTTTTGGACTTAATTTATATCGTAAATTTTCATCATTGAAACGACGTTCCAAATTATCACAACTATTAACAATTTTCGTCGATTTCTTTAAACGTTTACCAACATTATCGAACAATAAAGGTGTCTTAAATATATTATTATGTTTTGGTCCTGTTGTTTGTGTAATTTTAGTACTTTTAGCACTATGTGTTGAAATATTATCAACAGAACTTTGAAATTCAATATCATCATTAACTGATATCGTTTCACATGATTTTTTAATATCATTTATCGGTACATCAATTGGTCTTTCATTATAATTTTGATTATCATCCGAACTTGTTATACTCGATGGTGATTGACCACGTGGTAATTTTATGGTACGATCTGGTAATGCTCGACAAGTCAAACGATCCATTACAACATTTTCATCTTCATTACTATTATTATTATTATTATGTTTGGTTAATAGGAAATTTTCCGATTTCTCTAAAATATTTTTAATATTAATCGACTCACAAGCTCGAATATTATTCAAATTATTCTTCTGATGTATTTTTAGACTTCTATCATCACTTTTCGATAGATTATTCGGCATTTTTATATCCAAATTTTTACATTTAACATTATTCAATTCGAAATTCGGAAAATTATCATTATTTAATGGTAAATCGAGATTATCTAATTGTATATTGGATGCATCAATACCAATGGGACGATGATTATGACTGGTTGTTGTTGATGATAGTGATGGTGGTGGTATAGGACGATGATGGGCTGGAAATTCAACAACTAAAATCCTATCACTAATATTACCACAATCATCCCGAAAACCGATACCAGAATCTGAGTTACTTGATGCACTTGGTTGTGGTGAATTGGCAATTAATGGTCCACCAATAATATTATCATCGATTAATTTTTGATTGTTATCATTTGATTGTAATTTATACATATTTTGTATTAAATTAACAATATATAGAGCCGTTGATGGGAATTCTAAACAATTACCTGTTATCAAATCAGGTGTACAGATAATTTTGAAATTATCAGCACGTTCTTTATGTGTATTATGATCGATAATTTTCGGATCTACCATAAATACATGACAACTATTCGATATTTCTATATCATTATCATTATTATTCAACTTTTTCTCATCGGACAACCAATGATGGTGATGGTTTTTCTGTTGTGGACCATCATTTACAACAGCACTAGTTACTAAACCAAAATATCTCGATTCTTTATCAGTTGTTGAACCAACATATACCACTCGATTGATTGGATATATTGCCAGAATATGATTTGATGAATTCTTTAATGTTAAACATGTTGGAAACACAGTCATTAATACAGCTGTTGGTGTACGTTTCTCTTGACGTAATTTCCTTATACAACTACATACAGTTTGTAAACGTGAATTTGGTAATAATTGTTTTGGCATTTCAATTGTACCTAAATAACCAACTAGTGCTTTATATTCAATTGGACCAGTTTCATCGTCCATTGGTATATTTGATGGTAGATTTTCATGTTTGTCTTTAACCCCATTATCAGAATTGTGTTGTTGTTGTTGTTGTTGGGGTTGTTGGTGGTGGTGGTGTTGTTGTTGTTTGTGTTGTAAACGATGCCCACGTGGTTTATGCATATATTTCGGTTTCCTACAATTAACCATTCGATTAACATCCAATTCTTCTTCACTACTATCTGAATAATAGTTTTCAGCAATTGTCATACGTATTGGTCCATGACAATTACCAATTAAATTAACAACAGCATCATGGGTTATTTTCGATACAGATATACCATTGACTGATATAAGGAAATCACCAGCTCTTAAACCAGCATGATCGGCTGGTGAATTAGTAACAATACATGATAATATGCATGGTTGTTGGCCAGATATTGTGAAACCAAAACCATTTGTACCGCGTAACACTTCAACTGTACGTATACCGTAATTGGGACGCTTTTTTCGACGACGATTTGGATGCATTTTTAATGACTACAACAAGAAAAAGAACTGATAAGAGTTAATCACACGTCACACATTCTTTTTAATTTAAATAAAGAACACCAAGTCACACACACAAGAGGAAACTTCTTAAGAAGGAGAGGTTGTTGATTTCTTTGGCAACTTTTAAATGGCCGTTGGAATGTATCTGGCCCTCTATCGGCAAATAGCTGAATTATATAAAGTTGAATAACTCGCCTCTTTGAAAAAATGACGTAACAAAAAGAACAACACAACAAAGGAGGGAGGAGGAGGAGGAAAAAATGTTGAAGAAATTCGGCCTACATTCCCGCAACCTCCTCAACGTTAACATAAAGAATAACAAAACTGGTTTTGCCATTTGAGGACGTTTATTAGAAACTATTTTATTGTACAGATTATCGAATTATTAGAATACAGTAGAACCTCGATGATTCGGCACGATTGAATTACAGGAAAAACTCGACAAGAATGGGTTTTTTTTGGGGAAAAACAATCAAGACACGTTCTATCGGGGTTCTACTGTAAAATCGAATCAAACTATCTTTTGTTTTCATTCATCTTTAGAAAACAAAATAACAAAACAAATGCAAAATAGCTGACTTGAGCTGCCTTCGGTTATTCCAATCTATTCACGCTATTCGTTCTCGTGCACTCCAAACCATTCGGTTATTGCTTCGGGAGTGAAAAGTGTTAACTCCATTCTATTCGGCAAAGAAAAAAAAGTACGAATAGAGTTCACTCCTAACGTTCTAGGTCGCGAAGCGGTGCACACCGGGCGGGCATGCGCAGTGATCTGCTCCCATATGATGGAACACGTGCTGCCAGAGTTTAAATCGTACTGGTTTGTAATGATTGGTGGGTTTCTTGTTTAGAAACACCATAAGCACCAACACGTTCGCTATTTCCCATTTGACTCTATTCACTCCTATGTCACGTGACCTCGCGTACCCAAAACCCTGCACCAAAACCGTTTTGCATTAACCGAAGGCAGCTTTGATTTTTACAGAAATGAGATACAACCAGTGGCGTACCTAGCGACTAGCAAAACTACCCTTAATAAAAAAAATTTACTTACTGTTAGGATAAATATACATAAGAGTTATTACAGAGATTTTGCCGCACTTACGGTAAACATACACTAAATCTTGATAATCATCAGAAAGAGATGATGCGCGTATTACTACATGAGATTGTTTGCGCAATTTACCGTCTTTGTCTTTCGGGATTTAGCGTACGTTTACCGTAGGTGCGGCTATAGCTTCGGATAGATTTGTAAAAGAATTACTGATATTCTGGATCCATTAGCGGATATTTATTGTCGAATAATTTCGGAGTATCTTGTAGATAATGTGGTGTTAATGAAATATTGCTAACTTTTCGACTGGAAACGATCGATAATGTATCACTTAATCGTCGTCGGCTGAAATATTTCAAAATTTCATTAGCTTTAGGTATTAATCTACAGTTGAATTCAAACGCAACTCTCCATCTTTATCTTTATCTTTAAGGAGTTGCTTGACAGTTAAAATCAATTTAAACGAAAGCCATATCTTTATCTTTATCTTCAGCTTCTTTCCACTCATTTACAGCTGACAAACTCGGCCAATAATAGATAAGTTCACATAGTAATGGACAAGGGTATAAACTTGCGATAGAAACAAGGATAGATATATGATTTAAATATCCCGCTAAGCTTGCTGGGCGGAGCAAGCAAATCCTTTAAGAATGAGAACGCTTAAATTAAAGAGTGAGAAGAAGATGAAGATAAAGATAAAGATGTAGAGTTGCATTTGAATCCAACTGATACTGATTAGGTATACATATGTTTATGATTTACCTGAACATTCCCGATTTTAATTTAATACTCAAAAATCTAAATAATAGTAAAATTATTATGAAAGCAGCTACAACACAAATGATTGCAATCGCCCACCAAGCTATAATTTGATCAATATTTGGTGTATCATATATTTGAAAATGACCATTTAAATATTGTTTAGCATATTTAGTCCACATTTCTTGTAAATGGTCAGTATTTAATTGATAATCCGACCAAATTGTAGAATCGTAGAAAATTGGTAGTCTGAATGTTATTTGAGCACAAGTATCACTATCAGGCCAATTGTATGGACATTGTATAATTTTATTTATAAGTACATTCGTTCCTCTAAAACAGCCGAAGAGAGAAAAAATATTATGTGAAAATTTTCAAAAATATGTAGAAATCTCTAAAATTACGTTATTTGTTCTGAAAGATTAATTCTATTGTCAGTACAATAAGCTGTAGCCATTTCAGCAACACAGTTTTTAAAATCTTGAATTGTTTGTTCTTCAGCAAACTGTTGTAGAGTTTTTCCGGTTAAATTTACTGTAATTTCAGCCGAATTACCAGCTTCAGTTGTCGGCCAATCGATTGTGGTTGTCGATACTGTACTAGATGAAGTAGTAATTTCGCCTGTAATCAATAGAAAAAATCAGTTGGATTCAAAAGCAACTCTTCATCTTTATCTAAGGAGTTGCTTGGCATTCATTCACAGCTGACAAATCCGGCCACTAGTAAATAAGTTCACACAGGACAGGGACATAAACTTGCGATAGGAACAAGGATAGATGTGTGATTTAAATGTCCTGCTAAGCTTGTTGGGCGGAGCAAGCAAATCCTTGAAGAGTGAGGACGCTTGAATTGATATCCATAAAGAGTGAGAAGAAGATAAAGATGAAGATGAAGATGTAGAGTTGCGTTTGAATCCAACTGTATGTAGCCGAAATATCTTTTTAGTGTCTAACAATAAGCCGTCTTTTCGCGAGTCAGTGTGTTCGTGTACTTGAACAGTAGGTACCTACTTACTACAAGTCTTACGAGAATTGTCCAAATCACTCACAGTGGGACATCATTGTTGTGTCGCGAAATTCCACGTATTCAAAGCTTAAACCGCATTAGTCACGGAAAAACGGCCTTAGTAAATTAGAAACAATTATATAGAATGTCCGATCGAAAAGTACCCAAAACTATTATGACTACATTACATTTCCTTAATGTTTTGTAATAATGAAGAGGTACTTTCCAGTGGTGCACCTTGTATTTTTTACATTTCCTTGATGTTTTGTAATTATTGTAATTAAGGGGTACTTTTCAATGGTGCGCCTTGTATTTTTTCAAATCTAATAAGTAAATCAACATTACCGAATTTCTCGAAAACTACATTAAACTCACTATCACCATCACCATCAATAGCATCATGATAATAACCATAAACTCGTTTAGATTTAAAAAGATATTTAACAGGTTCAGTAATACTGTACGTAAAAATTCGTCCAGAATCTGTTGGATCTTCTAATGATTCACCACTTTTAATAACAAGAAAGTCCTGATTATCACCGTTTAAATTAATTCGAGATAGTGTAACTGAAATCATTAAACCATCATCAACGGTAATTTCGATTGATTTAGGCTGATTAGATCCCGATGACCATGTGAATGAATTTTGTGTAATATCGTAATGTTGTGGTGGACCTAGAGTGGTGGTTGTTGTTGTTGTTGTTGTTGAAATCGTAGAAGTATCGTCGCCTGAACCTTCATCACCAGAACCTTCATCTCCAATATTGAACGGAAATACGTCAATATCCTCTAAAAACGAAGGGGTGTCTCCAAAGGCTAAAATTTTAGAAAACTTAAAGTTCGAGTAATAGAATTTTTGAAAACAAAATAAATTTACCTGGCGATAAAAGGAGGTAAATCAAACAAATCGAGAACATGCTTAATTTATTGTATTCAACACGTCAATAGAATAAAATCTATTGATAATTGATCGATATTTATGATAAGATAACCGACTACGTATTGTTTAAGGTTCTACAATTAACGTTATTAAACTGGAGATAAAAATAAAAACGCGTTGTTTTTTTTTTAATCAATTTTCTTTATTTTTCAAATCAGAATCACATTTTACTTGAGGTACCAACATCTTCTGTAACTGTAATGCGGGCATTTCAAAAAGTAGATGCATTAAAATACCTATTAGGAAGGAAAGTATGCAGTCTTGAATAAAACAACTTAACTACAAAAACAAAAGGACAATTAGTTAAATAAAAAATAACACAAGCTTTTTCTTGTCTGTACCAAAATAGAATCGGAAACTTCCATTGTAGTTGAAGCCATAATTGTCCGCCAGAAAACAACCGAATAATGTGTAATATAAGTACTATATGTGACGTTTCCCAAGAATAAAGCCACTCTCCATTCACAGATTTTCTTAATTATCCCTTCAGAAAAAAAAGGAAAACCCTCAAAAAAACTATTCTTGATAATAAAGTTTTCGTATATTTACCACCACATTGATGAGACATTCCAAATATTCCAATTCCAATTCCTAGAGCATATAATGGCTTCAAAATCCCAGAAAGTACGGCTGATACTAGTCGATCATAATCGTAGGCAGATAAAATACTTGTCAATGATGGTAAACCCAAAAATAATAGCCACCAAATTAATAAAGACCGCTGAAATTTTGTTGATATAGGAAAAGAAATTCAAGTATACAGGGTGTGCGGCCTAAGAGGACACGCTACAAAAAGTTTTCAAATTGTGCAACAACTACGCAAATGGAAAACCACTTGAGTAAGTGATGTTTGAGGTAGTGGTCCTCTTAAGCTGGACGCTTGATATATAAATTTTTGACCGAAAATTCTTACTTTATCCCGGAAAACTTCAATTTTTTTATTGTATTTAAAATACATATATCCAAAATATATACCCAACATATAACTTGACATATTTGTGTAAGTTGAAGTGTACAGTGAATAGAATTCAAAACTTGAGAAAAACATTTTCTTTGTATTCCTGAAATTATTATTATTACTATTATCATTATTACTTTGGGAAAAACATATAAAATCATACTCTGGTGTAAGTCTATAGATGATATCATGATTGTATTGATAAGAGATTACTGTTGGTATTAAAATCCCAACAAGAAATAAAACTGTTATTATTGTCTTCGACCATCGTTGGAATTTCCAAATAATTGCTAATATGATAATTGACAAAATATAAAGTTGTGTATCGGCTGATAAATACCATGAAATAGAATAACACTAAAACAAAAAGTATTTCTAAGTTTCATAAAATTAATTACGATTGGTGGAACCGAATACAATATCGATGATATTCAGAGCAAAGTCAACGTTATTGTCGCTTGCGATTCAGTCAGTTGTCCTCGTTGGCTTGCTTTGCTCCACCCACAAATACTGTGCAGGTATACTTTTGTACTATTGGGTGGGGAGAATACCGATCACAAAGACTTGACGACTGAATACCACTTAACTGTCAAAACAGTCCTTGTTGATGATGACTTTGCTCTGAATCCTATCGAATAACAAATTTACCATCTCTACCCTATATTGATTATTAATAAACAATAAATTCATCCACCAATGTTTTTGACAACGCTCATATTCCATATCTGAATACAGATCTTTAACTGGACCATAAAATAAACCATGACACCAACGTGATCTTGCTAAACCAACCATAATCAACAATGGAACAACTAGGCTTTAATATAATCATTTTTATTAAACTGATTAAACAACAAAACAAAACAAAAATAAAAGAAGAAAATTAAGTTCTAACTAAAAATAGCCCTTTATTACCGTAAATATCTATTGATGAACGTTAAAAAAATATAACGTGATACTGTTAGTTTTGGTGATTTTTGAAAGATCTGAAATGAATGGTAGGATAAGAACCATGCTGATAATAGGAAATAGGTTTGTACAAGAAAGACGAGAAGGTTTCTTAGAGCATGCCTGAAAGGATTATTTGGAATCTGAAAACAAATTGCACGTTTTTGTTGAATTCTTGTAAAGAAAAAATTTGGCAAACTTACGTCTTCCAAATATTGAGTATTTTCCACGTAACCATTTGCAAAACTAACAAACGTATGGTAGAATATAATAAGAAGTGTTGTATAGAAACGGATGCCTTGGACACATTTTAATTCTTCACTTTTCAACGTTCGATTGAAATTAATTAATTTATTGAAATTATTCGATAAAGAAAATGGTAAGAGGTATTTGTGGATTTTGTAGGATCTTTTCTGACTTCGAACATGATGGTATGTCGTTCCCAGGACAAAAATCAAATAAGCACCAAGGGAAAATCTGCAATTTTTGTTGATAAAAATCAAGAATTTTTATAAATTTTATGTATATTAGTTTTTTATTTACAATATTATCCGATCGTATCGAGTTGCAGTCGAGGTGTTATCATAATTGTTGCAATCAATTTTCAAAATTCTCGCTCTTAATCCAAATTTTTCATATTTTTTACAGTAATTTTCTTCTAAATTTTCCAATAATTCTGTATTATTTATCGAAAATTTACAATAATTCTCTAAACAAATGGCATGATGCAGTTCATCATGATTATAGTGATGTTTGGATTTTTTCGTAAACTTTACTGAAATTTAATCGAAAAATTCTTAGATTTTCACATAAATAACACTCACCTCAATAAATTGCCAAATTTCCGTTTGATTCTTGTCGATTATTATATCAGATGGTAATAATTTCAATGTAATTTTACAATAATGTTGATTATTCTGGTGGCATTCTGTATATGGATCGATATGGTAAATTGATGGTAAATCATTTTCAAATGAACTCACAGAATGTATAGAAAAAACTATAAAAACTGTATATATTTTGTACATTCTGGATTTACTATATAAATGGTGAAATTAATTTTGCCTCACATTACGTTTATTTTTAAAATTTTTCTATACTTATAGTACTTTTTTTTTAATTTCCTCTAATTACTAACGTTAATTATCAACAATGACTACAAACACACTACATAATTTATTATGTTATTTAAAAGCATTGCATATTAGTTGCATTAGTTTTTAGCTCGATCAGCAAAATTTATTGGTAAACTATACGAACCCCGTGCAATTACACAATTATTTACTTTTGGTAGAACTGTATATAGTTATTCTAAGTTGACTCGGTAGTTTTGACTAAAATAATTTTTCAAGAAAAGAACAGTAGGGTAATGAGTTAAAAATTAGGATCTGGTAGTTTTACTACCAATAAACTGTCTTCCTTCTCAGATGCTAAGTTTTGTTCCTGTATTTAGAGCCGTATTTACACCTTCAGAGGCCTGAGCCGCAGAATTCCGTGAGGCCTGTAAGCCTACTAATGGAGTAGTAGATGATTAGCATTTTGCCTGCCAAAAAATTGAAGCTTTTGGAAAACGAGGTCGCCCTAGGAGCAAGGGCTCTCATGTGCCTATTCATACAATTAGATACGGTACTGACTCTACTGTTATAGTCGATGTATCGTTTCAGTCAGGACTGTGAAGTCAACTTAGACATACTATATACGGTAATCACAATTCTTCCGATTACGAATCCAATAGTCCATTGTGATGTTTCTTGTTTAGTTTTTAGATTTTTATAAGAAAAATAATTACTTGACCTTACTGCCAAAGTAACTTATTAACTAACTGCTTTTTTGTTTTCTATAATTGCAATGTATCAGCTAAAAGTTACTTATTGTTAGATACAGTGGCGGATTTACGCACAGGCGGTGGAGGCGACCGCCTCGGGCACCGGAAGGCGGAGGTCCCCCGCATGAGAATACATACTCGTCTTTTTCATATTGTTCCCAAAAATCTATAACGCCTGTTGGCCCAAAAAACTGTAACGCCTCGGGCCCCTTAAAGGCTAAATCCGCCACTGCTTACGTATATCTAGTACAATTGCATTCTTTTAAGTTTGTATAATTATACCGCAGATAGATATTGTATAATAAATAAAAATGAATTATTGTAAATAGTCATTGAATTTGAAATTGAGGTCAATGTTAGCTGCTATAAACGAATTACTATGACAATTCCGATGATCTGAATTAGTTAGAATGTGATTTATGTAATCCGAAATGACCAGACTTCTTGTAACTTTCAAAAACACATTTTGCACATACAGTAAAACCTCTCTTATCCGGATCACACAGTAGAAAATACCTATACAGAGTATCCAAGCGGAACATACCTACCACAATCACGGATTTACCTAAAGTTGTAATAGACAGTAGAGCGTTATGAATCTTGTGGTCCCTAGATAAGAGGCACTTATACATAAATACTTTTTTTTAAAGAATACCTACTTCTTTTCTTATCTTTCCATTATTAAATGAAATGGATATCAATGGGAGGCCAGGATGAGTGTTCTCGCCTGTATGTGGAAGGTAAGAGTTCTAAGAGTTGATTCTGAGGATATCAGGAACTGAGTCGGGTATACTATTCCTAAAATGACTTGGCAAACTTGACCTTACATCTGTCAAGAAGATAGTAAGCCTAATATCTGGATAGAAAACTAAAAAAAATTACTTTTTGCAATCTCTCCTATTGTCGCAACAATAGGACGAGTTATTACGATGTAGTTCACCTTTGAAATATATAACCCACTTATTTGGACATTATGTTAGATTTTGTCAAAAAAGATGGAATATTTATGATAAATAGATGGGGATTCTCATTTGCTAAATTTGGAAAAATAAAAACTGCCACTATTTATAGAATAATAGCAATAACAAAAAGAATTATCAGACCAGAACCGTAACTAGTAATTTTAGCGCCTTATTTTCAGAAGATAAAGACGAAAGTAAGAGAATCATCCCCTTCACTTCTTTTTTTTAAGCTGATGTGCTCTTGTAAAGGATGAGAGTCACGATTTTACCCTAATCAGGTGCGCAAACCAATCTTCCGTGCCTATAAAGACCCGGGGCGCCTGTGGCTGGGGCCACACTGGCCATAGGCGCTAGTTACGGCTCTGTATTAGACGATTATGTCTCAATTTTTTTCCAAGATTTTCTCCCTTCCATTTACGTAAAATCTACACAAAAACTTGATGGAACAATAAATTTTGGACAATTTATTTTCAAAAATTCAACTAGTTAGTACGAAATCCGTTTATGATACGAGAATATAATGTCGTTGAATTCCTTGAAACCACTTTTTATAGTTTTCTTGCAATTTAGTGTAATTTTTGCCAAAATAACAGGTAACAATTCTATTTATATAATTTTATTTCATTGTTAATTAGATTATTTAGATGAAGAATACGCATTAATGCCGGATTTATTTCATATTGATGATTATGACAAATGTATGTTGTACGGTAATGAAACGTTATATTGTACGGTTAAATTTCAACTATATCCTGTTGATCCTGGGAATACTAGTACCGTATGGCAAATCATAGAGGTAAAATCTTAAATTTTGTCTTTTTCGCTTTTTTTTGACGGAGGAAAAAATTCAAATTTCTTTAGGAAATCAGTGCAAAACCAAGCAATTATCGACATGATTGGTTAAGATATGGAATTTGTATACCAGAGACTTGTCCAAATATCGATCAAAATAATATCGAACAAGGATTAGACGAATGTTATAATCGAAAATTCGCAAAATTAGAAATTAAAGTGGAGATTATTGAAATCAATTGCCAAAATAAAGAATCTCCATATTCGATTGATGTCTACGATATTTTAGTATTGTAATAATTTCCACTATTGCCGTTTTTAGACATGCCGGTTTCAAACCGACGCCGGAGACGGCGACGACGACATGCTTTTCATACACACCGGTATGTCCAATAAACCTCTCGCCGGTGACGGCGTGTATGAAAAGCTTCATAAGGAAACATTGCCTTTGATCGCCGGCGACCGGCGTATGTATGAAAGTCACCATTTGATTACATTGCATCCGGCGACGGTTTCGCCGGTGTGTCTAAAAACGGACTTAAAGTAATTGATAAAAAGTAGAATTCTTACAGGAGTATTGTGTTACTTTATCTAGTTTTTGTAATTATTGCTTCGATCTATGAAGGTATGGCTAGATATAAATCGAAAAATGAATATGAGAAAATGACTGGAACTTGGTGTAATTTGTCTTCAAAGAAAATTGCAAATTCTTATCAGTAATTTGTTGGTTTTTTTTTTCTTGTAGATGGGCAAATTTTCGTCTTGTTTTCAATACCAAAGAACTGGTATCGATTAAAAACGATTAATTTACACAATCCTGACATTAAATCACTACGATATATCCAAGGAATACGTTTCTATAATATGTTTTGTGTTATCTTGTGCCATACAATAATGTTGGACTTAGCAATGCCAGTCATTAATCCCATCTATACAGAAACTGTATTTTAATCGATTGATTCATCAACCGGTGGGATTCAGAGCAAAGTCATCATCATCGTCATCGTCAACGCGAACTATTTTGACAAACTGTATGTCTACGTGGACAGTCTTTTTCCTGCCCATTTGGAGTTGGAAAACTCGACCTTAACTATTGTTACTAGGCGGAGCAAAACAAGTCGACAAGGACTACAGACAGAATATCAAAGTCTTCATTGACGATGACGATGATTTTGCACGCAATCCCACCGAATTTTCCCATACTTAAAACCGCAATTCTTGTAGATGACACAAAAGACTCTGAATATGTTCATAGCAAACGGTGGCTATATTGTGCAAACATTTTTTCTAATATCAGGCTGGTTATTAACCTACCATTTATATGAAGCTTTTGATGGAAAACAAACTTTAACTTTTACTAAATTGTGTTTGATATTCTTAAATCGATATTTAAGATTAACACCGACTTTAGCTGTTGTAATAGCTTTGCATAGTACATGGTTGACACATATGGGACGTGGTCCATTCTGGGATAATCTGGTAGGTGTTGAATATCGAAGATGTCGGAAAAATTGGTGGATGAATCTGTTCTATATCAACAATTATGTCAATAAAGAAGAAATGGTTGGTGGCTTATTCAACAACAAAAAGAAAACAAATAAATTGATATTGATTTATTGCAGTGTCTTCAACAGAGTTGGTATTTAGCGACTGATACTCAACTTTTTATTTTATCACTTCTAATCATTAAACTAATGTTAAAATATCCGAAATTCATAAAAATTATCCTAAGCAGTGCTGTGATTGTAGGACTTTTAATACCGTTTACTATTAGTTATGTGAATAATTTCGATATTGTCGTCCGTCAGTATCCAGAGTAAGTCATATAGGGTCAGTTTCATAATCATTTTTAAAGTAACTTTAAATTGTAAAGCCACTTTAAATTGTAAAGCCACATTATAAGCCCATGTTGAGAGTACAAAGACTAGACAGATGAATTTAGAATGTGACCTTACCAGTTAAAGATAGTTTAAAGTTGATTATGAAACTGGCTTATAGAAATTCTGAAATTTTTGATTTTAGGCCTTTATATGATTTCCTCTTATCAGTTCCATTCTGGCATACAATGTATACATCAACTCTAACTAATATTGTCGGATATCTGATTGGAATCATTTTTGGGTATATTTTTTATAAAAGACAAGGAATAAAAAAACAATTCTCTAAGGTAAATACGTGAATAACGTGAAAAATCAGTTGGATTCAAACGCAACTCTTCATCTTTAATGTTGCTTGGCAGTTAACATCAATTCAAACCAAATCCACATCTTCATCTTCTCCCCACCCATTTACAGCTGACAAATTCGGCCAATAGTAGATAAGTTCACATAGTGAAGGACAGGGATATAAACTTGCGATAGGAACAAGGATAGATATATGATTTAAATGTCGCGGTAAGCTTGCAGGGCAGAGCAAGCAAATCCTTAAAGAGTTAGGATGAAGATAAAGATGTAGAGTTGCGTTTGACTCCAACTGAACATCTCTCTAATTTTTTTTTTTAAGTGGTTTGTAGTGTTTTGGTGGATTCTTTGCTACGGTGGCGCAATTTCAATTATCTTAATTGCTAGTCGAACATATAAAGACGATTTTGTTGCCACAAGATGGGAATCTGCATTGTATTGGGCATTTGGGCGTAATATTTTCGCATTATGTATCGCTGTAGGAATTTATGGTTTAACTGCGAGAATTGGTGGTAAGTCGAACAGTTTTCTCGCCTCATGGAACAAATAAATCAAATGTTTTACATGAATGGAAATAGGGTTCACCAGGTGGGCCTGTCAATGGAGTCCCGTTCAAATCCTTGGCCGTTTAACGTTCAGTGCTTACCTCATTCATAATTCTTTGATGAGAACATCACGGGGATATCAAAGAACTCCAATCTACTTATCAGATTATCAGTTTGTACGTTTATCACTTTTGCCCCTAATAAAAATTTAATTTCGTTTATTTTTGAGTAGTTTTACAGCACAATGTCAGATGTTTGTATGACTTATTTGGCGGCAACTATTCTTTGCTTATTGGTGGAAATGCCGTTATCAGCTCTTCAAAAATTGATAATACAACATCCGAAAACTCCGAATAGATTGGATAAAAACAAGCAAATAACAATGAATGTATAAAAAAACACAATAAATAGAAATATTAGTTTATAATCGTTTAAGATTCAACCATATGTTATCTTTTGATTTTATTCCACAAATATTTTCTTGAAAATTCAAAGGTCTCTTCGTCCTTCGTCCTGATGATAATTGAAATTTCGGTAGCCATTCAATTAAGGCCATTTTCATAATTAAACGCACCAATAGACCTTGCAATAAAACCACATTATTATTATTACAACTTACATAAATAAAAATTTCTATTTACCATTATCGTCACGTTTACCAAATGGTAAATAATTAAAGGTGTCAATGTAATGTAAATTCTCTTCAGAGAAACGGTCTGGATCAAACTGTTCAGGATTTGTGTAATATTCTGGATCATGCTGGATGCCGAAAATTGATAAAAACACTGGAAGACCATGTGGGATGGTATCAGGCAAATGGGAATTCCGTGACCATATTAAAGGTACTGGAGGGTATTTACGTAAAGTTTCTGGAAAATTTCAATTAAAAAAAGTGTTTTCTAAAGAATTTCTTCAGTAGAATCTTACCGGAAATTACGGTATCTAAGTACTTAAGTTCTTTAATATCATTGTTTGTTTTGTGTTTATTAAATCGTGTAATTTCACCTCTTAGATCATCTTGAATGTCTTGATTCAAAGCCAATTCAACCAAACACAATAACAATAAATTACAGGCAATTTCAAGACTTTTTACAGTTTCTAAAGCAAAACTGGTCGTCTCTTCCACATCATAGCCACTATCAATTAAGATTTGAACCGGATCATTTTTACGAATATCGTTTTTCTTACGATGATTGATTAAATTCTGTACAATCTCTTTAAATTGATGATTGGTGGTGTTTGTTTGTGAAAACCGTCTAAAATACGGATAAGAGATTTCAAATAAATTCCAAAAATTCGTCGGATGTTTCGATAAACACTTCACAACAACACGATCAAAACACTTTTCTAAATCGAAAATATTCAAAGTTACTCCGACAATATATTCATCAATCAGTTTTGTACAATTCTTTTCACCATCTAGTAGATTGTCTAAGATATCACTCCACGGTTGATGGAAAAACTCTAATAATTCACTGATTTTTCGATCGATTATTTGATTGTCTTTCGATACAGACGTGAATCTAAAATATTTCTGATCAGATACGATAATTGCAGGCTTTAGAAATAAATAGAAACCGGCAAATTTGTGTTGGCGTTGTTTACAATATTTATGGTATTTCCATAATTTTAGAAAGAACGCATTTTGTTGTGAGATCACATCACCGATATTACCGAAAGGAAATCTCGGTGTTGACGATATAAATGGTATTTGTTGGTTTTCGAAAAATGTAAACGCATAACGAATATAACACAAACTGAATATTGTAATAAATGTAAATAATGTCACACAATACAGGAAAGGATCTTCAATCATTACTGTTTAATATGCACTGGTTTGTTTTTAATTATTAATTAAAATGAAAAACATAAAAATAGTGTTTCAAGTCATCTGACTTGGATAAAGATTTGCAAATAAATAAACAATTAACAGGAAAAAGATAGAGAATGGGTGACCTCGTCTTGGACGTGATGTAATCAGTGTTGAAAGTTGACTAAATTTCAAATATTTGTTATAAACATTACTGTTAAGGTGCGTATACACGAGGAGATCTCTTCCTCACCTACCGTTGTTGTACGAAAATCAACAGGAAGGCAGTTTTTCTCTCGTTTCTTAGAAAGAGAGAGGTAGAAGTTGGGAGAGAAAAATCTCCTCCTCTATACGCAGTCTTATTTATATGCATATTATATTAGTTGATAATGGTGATAAAGAGCAGATTTTACTTCCATACTGGTTTAATGATAATAATAATCTCTTAAAAATTACACCTATATGAAGCTAACACATTCAACAATCATTATTAACACCTATTATTATTATTATTAATTGTTATTATTATAATTACAATATAAATAAACAACAGAGTGGTCGTATTTATTGTTGGTGAGACAGAATGAGATCAATATTATCGACAACAAATGGTCGGGCACCATTAATTAATAATTTAATTAATTTATATAAAACACAAGGATCGATGTGCATAATTTTTTACAAGTGCTCCAATTTAATCTAATTAATTGATTAATCACAATTATAATTAATGATAAAATGTAAAAAGTAATAACACTGTACATAGTTGAAAATGATAAGAAAGACAATAGTAGTAATGAGAGAGGTGAAATATGTTTGTGAAGAAAAAAAAAACGCCTTAATCGTTGCCTGTTACTCCTATAATTATATAATTATCATTCCTATTATCTTTTTATGGCTATATCTACATAATAATTAACGTTGTACGTTAAATATAACGTGTGTAGGCAATTGCGACCAGTGTGTAGTAATTAATGAACCTTCAGGCACCATTTGCAACAAATCACATGTGTGTGGTTCCTCGTGAATCTTGTCTAGTGATTTATATAACAAAATACACATACAAATCAAAAATAAAAATATATCAACATGTGCTATACAAGCAGTGGCGGAGCCAGATATATGGGGAGCCCCCCAAGAAAACAGGAAGAGCCCTGGAAGTTCAGTTGCATTCATTAGCTGTACGGTACATCCGCCACTGCATACAGAAAGCAAGACATTATCCGTTTACAGAAAATCTTTAATAATGAGAGAAATGTCCTACTTCCAAGATTGTCCTTCTGTGTACGATCGCCACAAGTATATTTGAACGGATGCACATTTACGACTACGTTACAATAAAGAATATTGTCAAGTTTATATTTAGAGAAGCCGATGTTTAAGGAGTGAAATTTTACATAACTAATAAAGACTATCTAAACATAGTTTTCATTTTTTTTTCTTGTTTGATACACTAATTTTACATAATAGAGACGAATCAAATGTTGAAAATACCAGTTCTATTCCACAACACTGATAACTGATATTTACATTATTTGATTAGGTCCTTGTTGTCATCTGATAACAAGTATTTACATAGAATGGAAGATTTAACGATCTCGTGTAGTCATCATCATCATCATCATTTTTTTAACTTAAGCTTAATGCTGGTTAACATCCAGGAGAAAGCGATTATTTTGTATGATCGCAAGGTAAAAAAATAGAGAGCCAAAAAAAAAACCAGACACACAAAGAAAAATACAACAAAACTAAATACTAACAATTATATTGTACTTTTAATGAAACAATAATATGAATATGTATTTACATGACTAAAGAAATATATTAACGGTAAATAGACTGAACAATTTTTTTTTCTCAAGACAAAATATAAGATGAAAACAAATCAATACTGGTAATTGTTGTATATAAACATAACATCACGTAATTGGAATTATTTTCTTTTCATTATTACTAATTATAATAATAGATAGTTTCAAGAGTATATAATTATAATAATCAAGTTTGAGTATTCGTCAAAAACACGGTCCAAACTATAATAATAATAATAAAAAAAACAGACGTACAATAGGCGAAGAGGCACAGGCAAAAATTTCGATTATATCCATATATCATATCATATTTGAACATTCAACGTTGCACGAAAATTGATAAACTTGTAAAGATTTAACAGAACTCTTCCATTTTTTTTTTTTTTTTTAGATAAATGATATGTCCATATTATTTATTTATATTCATTTTTTTTCTTCTTCTTCAACCAAATTAAAGCAAAATCCAAACTAATATGCTTAATATTTAGAGACAAATGCAATTGTTACCACAGTCAAGCTCGTCAAATAATTTTTTGAATTTTTTTTTAATTGATCGAACATATTTTTTTTTCTTCTTTACAGTTTTTTACTTTCTGCTTTACTTAAACTGATTGCCAATTCTAAATCAGCTTGTTCTTGTAATTGTCTTTTTTTCCTATCCTCTTCTAATTTGAGACTTTCACGTGCTGCCCATGCCAATTGGGCATCTTCACTTAATAATCCACCAGTTGTTTTGGTAGAAATCGGAGCTGATAATCGACCACTTTGATTAACATTATTATTATTATTATTATTTATATTTTTATTACTATTACTATTATACTTATTATTATTATTATTATTATTATTATTATTATTAACAAAAGGATCGGCTGTTGGTAATGGCACCGATTGTCTACCATCTGATAAACCGAATGGATCAAATTTTTCTGTAGTTGTTAAAGATGACGATGATAAACCAAAAGCATCAATTTTATTCGATAAACTACCAGTTTTTCTAATTGTTGTTGATTGTTGGGATGTATCATCATCATCAGCATCATCATCATCATCGTCGAATGTTATATTAAATGGATCTTCATAACGGTAATCACGAAAGGGATCATCAGTGAAATCCATGCCTTTGGTGGTCGTTGTTTTTCTAACAGCAGGTGGTTGTTGCAGGGCTACCTTATCGACTGATTTACTGCTGCCGGATAACTGAAGAGAAGATGTGAAGATTATTAAGGCTGAAAATGTTAGGAGTAATTGTGTTAGTAACAGCAAATCCCAGAAGCAGCATCTGTAATTTTGGTTAGAAAAAAAATACCGTAATAAAGCAGTGCAAACATGCAGGGGACATCTGGACCTCAAATCGACAGCTAAATAATAAAACTAAAAATAAAAGTTAATCATAAATAATCAAACTTAAAAAAATTAACAGAAAATGTGTATAAAACCTACCGGAAATTGGACAGGATACAGGATTTGTGAATACATTATTTCAGGAAATTGATTTTGAGGATAATTGATGATAAAACTACGATATAAACACTTAAAGAAACCCAAAATTAATTATTCCAAATTCAAGAAAAAACAATATTTTACCTTAGAATCAAAATCGGAAAAATCAGCAAAACCACCACCACCACTTGATGAAAATGGATCACTATTACCAAAAGCATCAGTGTGTTGTGATGGTTTTTTCATAGCTGGTGGTTGTGTAGGTCTGGGTGGTGCCGGTCTAGGTGGTGGTTGTTTACTCTTTTTCGGTGGTAATGCTGGACTAGGACTTGTTGGACGTGGTGGTGGTGGTGCACCACCATCTCTGGTTGGTGCATGTAGTACTGCAAATGGATCACAACCAAATGGATCTTTATCCGGCTTTAAAATAGAAGAAAAATACAATTTACTAAAACACAAACGATATGAATTTATGAATCAAAAAAACCTCTACTGCAGTTGTATCGGAAGATTTCTTAGAATCACCAAATGCATTAAATGGGTCTGTTTTTGTTTCACTACCAAAACCTGAACCTCCAAAGGGATCCGACGTAAAACCCTCCTACAATTGAAATAATTAAGAATCATTTATAACTCAGTAAGATCTACACATACATCTGATTTCGAAAATGATGAATCAAATGGGTCGTTTGAATCAAAAGCACTTGAACTTTTAAAGGGATCTACAAAAATAATCCTTATAAATAATAACACATATTATATTTCATTATGAAAATTTACCATTTTTAAATGGATCATCACCAAATCCTGAATTAACTGGACCATTATGATTATTATTATTATTACTGAATGGATCATTTGCCGAATCACCGAAACCATTCTAAAAAGAAATAATAATAAAAACAATAACATTTTTTTTTCTTCTCTCTAAATTTCATTATAAACAAACCTGTTTATTGCTATTATTCAAAACTTTACTATATTCAGAATCTCTAAATTCTGGTTTAATTCTTAGAACCGTATCAGGTACAGTAGAAGCATCACCTGATTCTATTGCTGTATCGCAAGCTTGTATTGCATCGTTCATTTGTCGACTTTGTTCTTGAAGTTGAGTAATTAAAGCTTTGGCCTATAGAAGAAGAAAATAATAATCAACACTTGCATTTTATAAAACCAACAACAATGCAATACTAACTTGACTAATACTGAGTTGTGCATCTTGTAAATTTGTCGTTAAATTCTGTAATTTATTAGCACTGTCAATTTTTTCTTGTTCCAATCGTTGTTCCTCTTGACGCAGACCTTCCAATTGTTGTTTTTTCGAATTTAATTCAGCTTCTTGTGCAGCTACCGTTTCAGCTTGTTCAGCGGCTTGTGCCCTTAATTTATCCACCTAGAAAACGATTTTTAGATTTAGATAAACATTAATCAATCTAATCATTATTAAATGGAATTTTTATAAAATATATAATAAACAACAATCTACAGTGATTCTAACAAGATGCATATTCGGTGCTCTTCACTAGATTACTACTGGATCTGGAAACTGGCAATAATATACAAATAATAACTTAATTCTAATCTATTCTATTCTTAAGAATAATTTAAAATACGATTATTAGTGGGGGAAAAACCGCCACCAAAGCAAGGCTACAGACAAAAATATTTATCAAAGACTTATTAATAAAGAAAAGAGAAAAACAAAACAAAACAAACTTACCTTGATCTGTTCCTCTTCTATATCTTTGTCGACTTGTTCCATTACTTTGTCTATTTCTACTTGCTAGTAATATAAAAAATAAAAATAATAAAAGAAAAAATGCAACATGCCATCATCAATTACAGTGCCTATAAATGACTTCTTTTAAAGAAATAATAATAATAAATCTAAAATATTATTTAGTTTAGCAGGCATTAATTTATAGCAACAAGATAATACAGAAAAAGCTGAGCTAAAGCCAAACAACAATTAGAACAAACACAATAACAGTTACACAACAATTATTATTATTACCTGCGCCCTAAGATCATTTAGTCTTTTTTGTGCCTCTCCCTTTTGATTTTCTAATTGTTTAAGTGTCGCCGCCAATGTATCTAATTCACTTTGTAGATTTTTTATTTCACCAATTTTTATTTTAATATCAGCTTCCTTTTGTGCAATATCCGTTTCTAATGCTAATTTTTCTCTTGTTAATTCTTCAATATCTTTACTAATCATATCCAATTCAGGATTTGAATATCTTGTATTATTATTCTCCTGAAACAATAACAAATAACAAAAAACTGACAAACTTATAAATTGAATCGGTTATTTCAGAAACGACACACATGTAACATAGTTTTAGCGGTTACGAGTTAAGCACATATACTCATACAGGTTCCGAAGACGGATAATTTGGTACAGAAATGACACTTGTTCTATTAATCCTTTTTTGCTAAAAACGGCCTTAAAGATTGCGTTTAGTGCAAAAACGACATATGTGAAACACAAGTATGTTAATTTTGAAGTACGGGAAAACTGAAGTGCAGGTAAGCTCTGCGGTTCACAGAATGCTCTCCTTTGAAGTCTGGTGGCCAGTCTATTACAAGAAGACTGCATTGTCCCATCAGACTGCTGGTCATGAAGTCCCAAGAAATCAGAAGGAAAATTTTATGATATCAACCTACAAAGAGTTCAACTACATCAAAGAGAAGAAAGGAAGAGTTATTGCTGAAATGTCTATCGGAAGATTGCTGGAAAGCATCTTTACCTTGGCGAAAACCATAAACGTTCCTACTCTCCTTTCTACAAAAGCTTATATGCGAAGAAGATTGGAGATCTTGTGAAGGGCTATATTTTTGGAAGCTTTTATAAAGAAATATTTAACTGGCCTACTGCAAAGGTTGCGCTCCCTCGTGGTTCTGACTCTGAATTCGATCGAAGAAGTCGATTAATGAACATCGGTCATGAACAGAATAGTTTCTCATCGAATTTACTCTATGTTTCAATAAGATATGTATTCGAAGAAACAAAATGTCGAATTTCACGTTTAAATCGGCAGTTATGAATTAGCAAAATAACAAGAAAGTCATGAAATAAGTGCAAAAATTAAAAAAAAAATTCTTAGGTCTCCAATCGAAATTTGGTGACAAAATTTGCCAGAACAATGTAGAAAGCTTCAATTTAAAACCGATATTTTTCACTGATTTTTAGAAAAGAAATTATTGGAATGAAACAGTTTTTATCGTTTTTCTCGAATGTTGGAAAATGTCACATGTGTCGTTTCTGAAATAACCGATACAATTGTCAAAAATGAATATATTAAAGTTATTAATTCTCTTTTCAAGTTTACCATTCACGTATACTCTATTTGGAGATTCATTAAAAAAATTAAAAAAGAAAGCTAAAGACATATACAAGAAAAAATTCAGTAAAGATAAAACTTGGCATTTTTTAGGATACGATCTATCCGAATATCCTGGCGTAAATTCTAAATATCGTCAATTAAATCAAGATAAATGGGATGCATATTATAATTGTTTAAAAGCACAAAATCTAGTTGATAGTCTATCGATTATACCAGAAGCTATTATTGGTTTTGAATCCAATTCAATTGAGTAAAATTTAAATTAATGATAATAACCGATGATGAATAACTAAATCAAATCAGATTTGAATGTAAACTTTGTTTAAGTCCTTTGGAAATTTCCAAACGAGATTCGATTGAATGGAAATGGTCAAAACAGCAAACACATACGATATTTGAATCTATTGAATATACAGAGAATATTTTGTTAATACCAGAAGATCGAACATTACGTATTTATGAATTACAATTTGAACAAACAGGACAATATTTATGTCAAATTGGTGAAACTCAATCAGCACCATATTTCCTAACAGTTGTACCCACAGATGATGATAATTTAAGAAAAGTATAATTTTATTTCAAAAAATTATGAAATATATTAATAGTGATACTTGATTTTAATTAGGTACACTCTGAATCAGCACCTACACCCCCTTACCCAAGCAAACCTATACGAATCGATGGTAGTAATTTATATTTAGATACACAATGGGGGCCATGGTCTGCTTGTAGTAAATGTAATCAGATCGGCCGCCGACATCGATTAGGTTATTGTATAGTAAAATCTATTGACAACAAAGTAGAAGAAATTAAACATTCAATTAACAAAAATTAAATCAATAATCCAATTAATTCCAGACAATTAATACAACAATTAAAATACCTAAAGAAGATTATGAATTATTAAAGGTCTTTCAAGAGGGTATTCCTTGTCAATCACATATTCTACCGTATTCAATTAAAAATTTAGTCGAAATCCAAAATCGATCTAATGAAATAATGTCCGGATATTGCAAAGTAAATTAATTTAACACTCGACTAGTTGTAAAATAATAATTATTTACATATTAGGTTGATTGTCCTGATGTAATATTCGAAGTGCGGGATAAAAATGGTAATATTATCGAACATGTTAATAATTCTGCTGGAATTTATTCAATGATGCAAGGACCCCCAATACCTCAACCACCAGTTGTACGGCAATTAATTTTCCGTATAAAAGATGAAAAAATTGTAATTACATGTCCAGGGTACAGAAAAAAAAAACAACGACTTAAAAATTTTAGTATTTTGATAAATAAATTTGAATATTTTCAGAAATTTAAATACAGATATACCTGTTGAATGGCAAATTGGTTCTAAGAAAATCATACCTGAACTAATAGCGATTGAATCAAATGGAAGGATTTATATTAGTATTACTGATAAAATCCATATAAAAATGGCAAAAATTTCAGACACAAATATTTACAGGCAAGTAGTGCACTTTCCCGAGAGTTTTTAAACAAGTAAAATTTGAAATTTCACCATTTTTTGCTACTCAATATTGCACTCTATCTGATACAATACAGTCCTTCTTTTATGAGTACCATCATGAAAACCGTATACTGACCAATTTAATGAATACTAATAATAACTTATGTATATTGTAGTTGTTGGCAAAGGCGAGAATTGGCCGGAACTGTACGTTTAATCATTGAAAATCGATTAAAACTCAATTTTAATCATCATATCATGTTATTTGGATTAGTTGTAATTTCATCTGTATTTTTGTATGTATTTTTAAAGGCTTTTACAAGTCGAAAATATACTCGAAATAAATAAATAAATAATTAACTTACCACAAGTCCATCTGTGGGTTTTGTTGAACGAAAACTAGGTGGTACCATATCAGGTGTTAAAGCCACTGGTGGTTCAATACCTTTTAAACATCTACCGACTAACCACATTGCTAAAGCGAATTGTTCATTATTTAATTTACCACTTTGTTTAATATCACACAATGCCCTAAATCCAAACAATAAATAAATAAATAAAAATTATAATAATTATATTTTGTAAATATTACCAAATATGAGCCAAAACATTTTGAGGTACACCTGATTGAAGGAAAACATCTTTAATCTCCAGTCCTGATACAAAACCATCTTTATCTATATCACTTTTAATAAATAATGCATCTGATTTTGCTTTTTCATCAACTGTTACTACCCATGGTATTGTTGGTTGTACAGATTGTATTAGTTTTACACTAGTAGTTGATGGAATTTGTGGTGGTTTCTGTTGTTGTTGTTGTGGTTGTGGTGGAATATCTGGTTTAATACCATCTAAATTACGATTTAATAATGATGGTCCAGTTGTTGTTGAAGTTTTTCGTTTAGCTGGTGGCATTAATTCTGGTGGAAGAGTATTAGGTATTGCATATTTCTCCAATGCTTTATACACTAAATGCATCGCCTAATCAAAAAGATGAATAAATAATTAAAAGAGTAAACCCACAAGAGTGGAAAACATATGGATAAATATTTTTTTAAAAACATTGAAATTTGGCCCTTTGTTGGAATATGTGGAAGTACTACTATCAACAATTATTAAGGAAAATCGGTAGATTGTGAGTTCAAATTCGAAACCTCCAAGAATTGCATGTCACATTTCTCCTGATCGTTTATAGATAACTCCGCTACAATCAATCAATTTGCGACAATTTTTTTCAAAAAGAAATTTCCCTTTTTAGTCCACAATTTCTAATAAAATCAAAAGAAAAATGCTTACCACAATAAATTCGTGTTTATCAAGCATTCCATCTTTATCCTGATCAGCTAATTCCCAAATTTTTCCTAAGGTCTCAAGCGGTAACTTGGATTCTAATAGGACATTTTTAACCTTTGAAAAAGAAACAAATTAATCTTCTCAATTATCAATATTATCAATGATATAATCGATTTACTTTATCGCCTTCCATGTATCCATTTGTTGGATGTAATGAATAGAATAATTTCTCATATTTTTCTCTTTCGGGTGGTTTAACAGTCCAATCAACAGCTGATGGTGGTAATGATGTTATCAATGGTGTATTACTAGATGGTGGTGGTGGTGGTTTATTTGGTTTCGGTAATTGTATATCGCCCATTTTCGGTGGTGGTACATCGACATGGACATTTAATATATTCAAATCTTTACCATTCTGTACTAATGCAACTAATTTCAATGCAACAAACATACCAGCTTTATCAAGACAACCACGTCCACCCGGATCAGATAGATCCCAAATTTTCGATAGTATAACATCACTTAAACCGGAACGTTTTAAGAAACGTGCCGCCTCCATACCACCCACCGTTCCAAACCCTTTTGGGTCAACCTTAGAACAGAAAGAAAACGAACATTTTAAAATCACTATAGTGGTTGTAATTGCCCTTAAAGGACCGTCAGTCATGTGTCAAAGTTCTGTGACAAGAACAAATGGATTTTAACGGTTTCTGGGTATTAGGAAAATTGATTTTTGATATAAAGACACTTACCACATTGTAAAGAGCTTCATATATGGCACTGTGGTTTCCAGCCACCTAAAAAAATACCCCAATTTAACCAAAAAATTTATTGATCTTAACCACTAAAAAAAAATTGTAAAATTTGCAAAATATTTAACTCTATTATGTTACAATAATGGAATTTCCAAATCGTTCTTTTTACACAAAAACTAATTAAATCGTTTAATTTACACATAAAATAATAATTAAAGACTTATTGATAGAAATATTTTAACACCGCCCACTGATATTCAAGAAAAATGATAAGAGGAAAAACGACAACACGATCACATAATTGACTAATAAAAAAATACAAGAAAATTTGATAAAAACGTGAAAACCTAATTTATCACAATAATTGCAATTTCTGATAAGAATATTTATAAATAATTGATTTGAATTGAAATAATTTGCTAATAAAATAAATAATTGTTGATCTATACCTGTGTCGGTGACGGCAGCGCAGCCATCTTTTCGAAATATTTTGAACAATTTCTATTGGTCGATAAAATTCTTCATCAACCAATCACAAGATCAATCAATAACAAGATAGAAAAGTACTACCAACTTAAGAAAAAACGCGCCATATTTGAATATATTTTTTATTTAAATCAAACATTACATAACGAAATTAAAGTAATTATCTAATTAATAATTGAATTAATTAACAGTTAATTAATTGTTCGATAGTTTTCTCATATTCTGGTGGTATTTCAAATGGGTCTTTCTGTTCTAATTGTCGATTAATTAGTTCTTTTAACAATTCTAAATCTGAATATTCTTCAATTAATTGTGTTGTAATATTATTCGATTCAATTTGGCGTAATAGTTTGTTTTTTCTATTTAAATCTTCAATAATTTTATAACAATATTGTAATTGTTCTTTGAAAAGAGTATTTGAATTGATTAGACGCCAAGTTTTGACTCGTTTTCTTGTATAAAGACGATTGAGTGTCTCTTTATTTTTAATCACATAATTGGCACAAATATCCAATAATGGTCTTAAACACTCTATTAATAATTACCATAATCTGTACTAAATACTTCTATATTAGTGTTAATTACCTGATTGTTTTAATAGTTTCCGATTTCTTCGAATTACTTTACGAGGTTTTGGTAGATCTTGAGGTCTCTCCTCAACTTTTCCATCTTTTATTGATTTGTTATGATTGTTTAAATATTGTAGAAGATGTGGCCGAACACTAAAATAACAATTTATGAAAGTTTCTGCAATTTTCTTTTTAAATAATTAGACTTTACTTGATGTCTGGTAAATGGTCGTGAGTCTTACGCATTTTCTCTACAATTTGTGATTGACTCTCATAATTATTCGGCATATCAACTAATGTTAATATATAAACTAATATTGGTGATGGTAATTTATCATTCATTAAGTCACAAATTGTCTTTAAAGTCTAGAAATAATTTAAATAATTATTAGATTTTATAATTGAATGTTTACCAAAAAAAAAACCAAAGAAACAAATTAACTTTCTCGTAATCGTTCTTATTAACTCGTCCATTATTGAAATTATGAATTAACTGGAATGTTTTCTCAATTATTTCTGGATTATTATGGAATATTTTGTGTAATACCATCATTAATAAAGATTTTGTATCGTCCATTTTATTGTTGTTGTTAAAAATTTGACAATTTTAATAGAATATTGATCTAAACCTACCTTGATTGCTTTTTTTATAAATAAATATTTGCTATAAACAATAATATGTGAAGAAGTGTTTCTAGCCCATCAAAAGGGTGGTTTCATTCCTCCTGATAACAATCCTGGGTAAGAAAACTCAGATATGGTGAAAATGTAAAGAGGGGTTTGCAGCCCATCTAAAGGGTAGTTTCGTCCCCCTCATAACAAGTGTGGGCAAGTCTCTCAGACTATGATATGGTGAAATGAATGGAAGAGATCATAATAATAATAACAATATAGAAGGGGTAGAGAAAATAACAGCTATTCAGACAGTGGGGGATCCACCATGAAGCTAATGAAGCTTAAGTTTCAGGGTTCTAGCCAAAAGGATGTCCCTTCCCGTCAAGCTTGAACTCAGGGCTGGACCTTGGGCCCGGAAGAATTTATAAGAAAGGAAGGTATCTCTTCAGCGGATATAAAAAATACCTTAAAAGATTATCATTGGCCTCCCAAACGTTATTTGGCCCCCAAAAACTCATTGGCCCTATATTCCCCTTGTTCAGTCCGACACTGCTTAAACTTGATGATACGATCTATCTTTTTTTGGTATAAATCACTAAGCACCCCCTCAAAGAAGGTAAGTTTTAGAGCCTCAAATGCCTGGACCCGCCACAGGATTCAGAGTATATTTAGAGATAAACAGTATTCTGAACCCAAGTCCTTGTGAAGTCTCTCCTCGCCCATTTACATTTGGATAACTCAACCAACAGTCGATTTAAATGTCCCGCTAGGCGTTTTGAGGACGAAGCAAAGTAAGTCGACAAGGACTACGCGCTGAATACCAAACTTCTTGTTAACATTAATTACCGATAGATTTTGGTCCAAATACTACCGCATATATCTAAAAATTAATACAATTGATAAGAGATGGAATAAATAGAGTATTTTCTCGAACCATACGGTGATACAAATGAAAGAGATGATAATAATTCGCCTTAACAGTATAGAACTGGTAGAGAAAACAGAAACCATCGGTGGGATTTAGACCGAAGTCGTCGTCGTCGAAGACTATTTTAACAGCTATTCAATTTGCAAGTCTCTCACCATCTATTTGCAGTCGACAAAACTCGACCAGTGCTTGTGGATGGAGTAAAACAAGTCGACGAGGACTAGGCACCGAATACCAAACTTGTCGTTAACGTTAAATACCGATAGACTTTGGTCTAAATCCGCAAATATCTAAGAATCAAGATAATTGATAAAAGATTAAATAAATCGAGTGTTTCCTCAAACCATGATAGGGTAATACAAATGATAATAATTTGCCTTAACAGTACAGAACGGGTAGAGAAAACAGAACGTATCGATGCGATTCAGACCGAAGTCATCGTCGTCGAAGACTATTTTGATTCGATTTGCAAGTCCCAGACAAGTCTCTCACCAAGTATTTACAGTCGGCAAAACTCGACCAATAATAGATGACAGTACTTGTGGATGGAGTAAAACAAGTCGACGAGGACTGCGCGCCGAATACCAAAATCCTCGTACACGCTCAGTACCGATAGTCAATAAGCAACGATGACTTTGGTTTGAATACCACCGCATAGGTTCAAAAATTAATGAACACACTTTATAAAAAATGAAATAAACTAAATAACAAACTTTTAGAACAAAAAATCAAACAAAATTCAAATAAACGACTAGACTATTAACTATATTTCTTGTTCAATTGAATTATAAGATTCTCAACTTTATAATTAATACGAATCAATAATAAATAACTACAATTAACAATAAATAATGTGACAAACATTCCAATAGCTTCAAAAATAAATTTCGGTGCAAATATATTCCAAACCATTAAATGTCGACAATGGATAGTAGCTGCTAACATACTTGCAAACACCTATTTTGAAACGAAATAAATAAACACAGTTAGTTTAAATAAATAAAGTAAAATATAACTTACTCTAACAGCATGGCACATAATATATTTACACGATGTAGTAAATACAGATGTAATAAATAAACGTTCCCGTTCATACAATATAACTTCACCACGTAAATTCTCTTCATTCAATATACTTTTCTTAATAACTGATGGTATCATAATAGCCACCGTAAATGGTATAATTATTAATAGTGGTAATAGAAAACCAATTAAAATATACGATGAAAATGTATGAATTATAATCAATATAGCTGGTATTAGTTGGTTTGTTGTAATACCTGTTATACCAATAAAACCAGCATTCCAAGCAATATTTGGAAAAGATGGTTGATGTCCTGTACCATAAAAGAAATAATGTGATAATATCATCCAACTTAAAATATACATATTCGGGATTTCAAATAAACGATCTAAAAATTGCAACAAATTAATAAAATTATTTATAAATTAGTATAGAAATGATTACCAATCGAATCGGCTTTTTCTAAACGTATTATCGATGATATAATTACAATAAAACATGATGTTATAAACATGATAATTGATGATGGTGCAAGTGCATCACCTTGCAACAATACAATCAATAATGTTAAATAAATACTAATAATAATATAAAAACAACTATAAACAGTGCCTAGACCACAAATTATCGGTAATTGTTCAATTTTCTTCGTTTCATTCATCATACTCTTGACATGTTTAAATAATTGTGGAATCAAATTTTGATCTGTTGTTGTTGTTAGTTTGTTATCATTTAAAATATAGATACATAATGGTTTCAATATTGTTATAAAAACACTAAATAGTGTAAAACTATACACAATCCATACAAATATATTGATCTGCCATGATTTGATTAATTGATTTCTGGTATTAATTGGTAAACGATTCAATACCCAATAGCCACTAATACAAACCACTAGAACTGTTGGAATATATTTAAATAATAGGATTGTTATTGAATAACCATTCAAATTGCCACAATTACGTAACCAAATTTTGGTAAATGTTACAAACATCCCTAAACATATTACTGTTATCAACCATTGTAGTTTAGTTGTTTCCATTTTTGAGGTGATTGTTAATTGAAAATTATAGAATTTCTCAAAACACCATTGTTGTTCTTCACGACATTGCCAAAAATACATTGAAATTCGTACAAATAATCCAACAATTAATGCTAAACAAAGTAATTTTAGTTTTGATCGATAATCGATTTTTTTCTTTAAATTCTCTCGTTGGAAACTTGTCAATGTACCAATTAATATAATTGTATTCAATAGAAATAATAACATAAATGATTCTTCCATTATAAAACTATTCGAAAATAAACTACACAAATTAAAAATTAATACAAGACGTGTTAGAATATTTGTGAAACGTTCTTTTTGACTACGATCATACCAATTTAAACTGATCAATTCCCAATTCTGTATCACTAACATAACTAACATAAATTGTGAAACCAGACCAGTTGAAAAGAAGATTGTTGATAATAGATTATTAACGAAATCAAAATAATATAGAATTATTGAGAAAATGATAGCAATTAGTATCATAAAATATGAACAATATAGAAATGAACTCATAAATATTTCTGGTAAACGATTAATTGGTATACCATCTGTTATCATATATATGAAAAATATTGATAAGAATAAAAACAATAAACCACGTGTCATTGAGAATGAATCAAATTTTATCCATACATCTTCACAATTTTTACGCAGATTTGTCAAAAATTCATTACATTCATAATAGAAATCATCAAATTCAATTCTTGTCGATATTGTACGTAATTTGATATTCAATATCTGATATTTTTCTTGTAAATCATTCAAATTTTCTGGCAGAAATGTATCAGAATTCAACTGGGAATATTCCTCAATATAATTCATCATTTGTTGTACATTTGACCATAATGAGTACAATAAAAGGTGCCAATTTTCAGTCAAATCAACAGGTAAACTATCAATAATTAAAGTACCCAAATTCGAGAATGGTATTGATATACCAAGAATTGTCGATATTGTTGGTACAATTCCGATTTGTTTTACAACCTTTGTTGTGGTATTTGGTTTATTGTTTATATGGAATAATGGTAATTTTGAATAGACAAAGAATCCAGCAGTTACTTCATCTGGGCTTTCACCACCATGATCACCATTATTTGTCATACCATGATCACCAATTACAAATAAAATCGTATCTTTATCCATTAATTTTGTAACATTCCTATAAAATCGAAAAGTTATTTAAATTCTAATAAATTTAAAGAGAAATAGAGAATTTACGTGATAACATCATTGATTTCTGTTAATTTCCTGGTCATCTCTGGATGATTAGGACCGTAACGATGTCCACAATGATCAACACCCAGAAAATGACCAATTAATAAACTCCAATCAGTAGTGTTTAATTCATCATATAAATGATTACGTACACCATTATCAACAGTATCTAAATCCCATACATTAAATGATGGATATGGATATTGACGTAGAAATCGATTTGGAAATAAACCAGTCCATGTATCATCACCCATAAATACAACACTACGATTATTCCTCAAAATCTACAATTATATTAGTATTATTTCATTAATATCTAATCAATAGGTGTTACTTGATCAATAATATTGTCTTCTGTTATTTCTGGTGTGGCAAAATTCGAACCAGCATCAATAAATGTTGGTAAACTACCAGTTGTTAATGCTTTTAAACGTTGCATTGTTGTTGTTGGTGGATCAGCAATAAATTGATATAAACGTGTAAATTCCGATTGTTCTTGTTGTAATTTATGAATTATTGGTAATTTATTTTGGTATGGTAATAATTCTTGTAAATATTGATTGTAGATTGTAAAATCATAACGTAGAGCATCAACAATTAATAGAATGATTCGTGCTTTTTGTGGTAAACAAATCTTTGATGCATTATCAAAATCACCCAAAATATGATTACAATCTTCATTATTATTATTATTAGTGTTATTATTGCAAAATGTTGTATTTAATGTTGAACATGTTGAATTTTGTTCTTGAGTTATACGAGTTAATAGAAAACCTTTTGAAAATAGAAGAATTGATGATATTATTAAATAAGTTAACCATAACAGAAATAAAAAATAACTCCAATGTTTCTCCATGATTGTTTTTTATCTTTTAATTTACATTTTTTGTAAAAAATTAGGAAAACTTAAAAACCAAACTGACGTATGACATAACCTCAATGACAGTTTAAATGAACTACTCCTTGGGAACATTAGAACTAATTCGAAACTGTTAAGCTGCGCCCACATGAATACACTTCCCTTTTTTATAAATGTTATTACAACCAGATCAACAGCTGACGCTGTTATATGATGGATTCTCAAATGAAGAAGAACGAAAAGACCTCTGTGCAATTGTACAATTATGTTCTTTTTTTTAAGAGTGATAATTTAAAACCTATGTACTAAAATTTAGGCAACCAAATATACACCCGCGTATGCAACCGAGTATGTTTAAAGGCGCGTTCAGACTTGTTTATTTATAACTAATTATAACAAATATTTAAAAATATGTATCATATATTGATTGATTACACATCTGTGGACAAACTTAACTGAAAAATAATTATGTAGATCGGTCGAGTAGGGAGCGCTGGCAGGCTGTCGAAAGAAAACACGTATACGATGCAGATTCAGATGATAAGCTTTAAGTTCACAGTTATTCTCTTATTTTTAATATG
>JAZBHA010000135.1:0-62335 GCA_037464855.1 Iselma pallidipennis | reverse complement strand
CTAAATTTCTAATATTCTAGTTGAGATTTTTCGTTAATCGAATCATCTATTGTAATCTACCGACTATGATGGATGATATTAAGACATTATGTAGAATTCCACAATATTTATTTGAAGCTAACATTATACTTATCAAGAATTATCTTAGGAAAGGGTAAATTGTTTAGAAAACTATGATTTTTTGTTGTCCATCGAATCATGAGTCAAATGGTCATTAAACTTCTGTATGTACCAAAACATTGATGCTGCTGGTAGCAGTGGCGGATCTAGGCATTTGGGGGCCCTGAAACTTATGTTCTTTGAGGGGGACTTGAAGCTAATGTTTTGTAAGGGTTCTCTCAATGACCTACACCAAAAGAAAGACAGATTATATTACCAAGCTTAAGCTTCAGAAAGTCACTGATAACGAAGCCGAGAGCCCTGCAGCTTAAGCTTCAAAAGCTTCATTATAGATCCGCCTCTGGCTGGTAGGCATGTGGTCGAACCACTGGCTCAATTGACTGTTTGACTATCACTTTCGTTTATACTGAACGTACAGCTTAACTTAAATCGCTGTGCATCATTGAAAGTAATCAAACTTTATATGTGCATTAGAAAAAGATAGATACAATAATGAGTGTTTGTACTAGTTCGAAATTTTATGACCATTCAGCTCATGACTGGATAAACAGACTCTAATAAAACGATTTCTGATATTTTAGAGATGTGGAACAAGCAATTGGAATCATCAATGAGGTTCCTAAAGTGGATATGTTACAATATGCTCATTATTTATTTACAGCAGCTGAAACTGAAGTATTAAAATAATATATAAAGTGTGATCTTTAAGATTTATGGTCAGAGTCATAATAAACGTATGTCTTTGCTCACTACAGTAACGATCCAACTGTACAGCGATTTCAATTTTCAGACACACATGTCATTAATATTAACCTATCTTAATATGGCAAGTCAGTAACAAACGATAAAGTATAGACATACGTTTGCTACCATAAATTTTGTAGATCATACTGTATATTTATTTGTTATATAACTTGAAAAATTGACAAATTCCAGGTGAATTGTCCGAAATTCTATTTCAATTATTTTGATATCTTATGGTCAGTTTATAGTCGTTGTGAATTTAAAGAAAAATTCCAGCAAGAATCTTACTACCATCGATATAATCAATTGAAAAGTGTCCATTATTTATACAAACAATTCAATATAAAACTAACATTATCAGAATGGAAACATGATAAAGATAAAATCTTTAATAATTTAATTGAAGATTTATTAATAACAGAAATCTCAAATTTCGATGAATTATTGAAAAAGTGTTCCAAAATCTCTATAATCTTTTCAATGGAATCTGATGATGTTTTAATTAAAATTTGTACAAAACACGAGGATATCAATATGATTTTAAAAGTGGCTGAATTATTTCTTGAACGTACTGATAATTGTCGTCAATTATGTCTAATGTCTATATTATTATTGAAAAATATTGGATTTTCTAATATACGTTTAAATAATACAACATTATTTGAAGAAAGTGTCTTTCTACCAACTATCAATAATGCTATACATGAAGATGATTCATATCGACTTTTAACATTAGCTGATCAATTATCATCGAAAGCATTAATTTATGCTTTATGTTCAGATGAAATATCATTATGTTCAGAAATTGTTAATTGGACCAGTTTAGTTTATTATGTCAATGTTAATGGTGATAATACATTAAAGAAAACAATATTTGGTGATTCGTGTTGTTGTAATTCAACATTAGCTACACGATTAACATACGAAACAATTGGAAGAATCTTTAATTTATATTGTGATTTTATTGGTAAATATCCAGATTGTTCCTCGATACAATTCGATTTTATTGATAATAATCATTTTCAGGTAATCTACCTGATCAAAATCCATATTTTGTATATTTCAACAATTCATCAATCCATTCTGAATCAGATCTACAATCGGAAATTATGTTTCTTTTAACAAATATCAATAGTTTAATTGGACAAGGCCAATTTAGCGTTTCATATAAACTTGTCGATGTTCTATATCAATCTTTATTGAATATTCCCAATGTTAATGGTACAATTATCAATAATTTGAAACATATGTTATTTGAACAATGTATACCTGCTCTTCTACAAGCTGAATTACAAAAAGATCAAATCAGTACGAATTTGGTACAAAGTTTATTGTTGAATTGTGGTAAAGAGAATGGTCGAATGATACTAAAAAATGCCATGAAAATATATAAACGTTCACCAATTAAATTCAATCAATTAAATTTAATTGGCTATAAATTACGTGATTATTTTAAAATAAATTGTGATAGATATTTTATCGATACACAATTATCAATTAAATGGTGGAATCGATTTGCGAAATCTTCAATAAAATATGATGATTTCTTTAAAATTTCATCTAATGATCGTTTAGAATTAATACTAAATCATATCTTAATTGATATTAATTTAATACAAGAGTATTGTGAAGATTTTCAATTAAATCCACAAATTTATTATCCGAAATTATTATCGAAAAAATTGAATGAATGGCAACCGTATTATCAAATATTGAATGGTAGATTAATTATTAATAATTCCATTGATGATCTATTTGAAGAATGTTTAGAAATTGCTGGAGTCATTCAAGATGATGTTACTGTTCGTAATGTTATCGTAAATCAATGGAATTTGGTAAATTTTCTTTTTTAAATTATTGAATGTATTTTGATATGATTTTATATTGAATTTCAGATCAATTTCTATTATTATGAAGTCTTTATTGTTATGATTAAATTGTTATCAATTTATCAAAAACAACAACAACAACAACAGGATGTTGATAATGATAAGAAATTGTCAGCATTAACATTTTTGAAAAATTATCAACGTTTTAATAGACCGAGTGAAAATGAAATTGAATTATGGTTAACAACATTTCCTGATAAACAAATCTTAGATGATTTATCACAATATCGTTTACCATTTACTAATACATTATTTAGTAAAGATATATGGCGGATTATACGTCCCGAGATTAATTTAAAAACTTATAAATTATGGTTTGATTGTATACAGATATGGAATCAATATTTGAATCAAGATGAGATTTGTGGTTTCGCTATTAAAGATATTGTAATAGTTTTTGTTTATAATAAGGAATTAATTGCAGCTTAAAATTCTCGCATTCTGTTTTGTAGGTTTCTAGTGGATTATTAGCGAGTGATTGTGGTGATAAATGGATTTTATATCCGAAATATGAGAATTTATTTGATGAAGTTGATGAATGTGTCAAATATATTACTGACTTAGAAACAAGTACATCAGCACTATATCATCTCTTATCACATACACCCAATGGTAGATAAGTATAATATATACTTGGGTGGTCCAAATATAAACCGGACTTCCATTGGTACGCGCATAAACCTTCATGTAGCATTAATTAGCTCCACAATAATCCAAAGTCTCGTATTGCGACTGTTGAAAAACTGGAACCCTGAAAAAACTACACTGACAACTCCTAAAGAAACCCACCATAAAGTCCAAATTCATTTAATTTCAGCAGTTTTCTCTTGTTTGGGCTTAACATTTTCATGAAGGTTTACCCACATAGCAATGGAAGTCCGGTTTATATTTGAACCAACCAAGTATGGATTTCAAATGATGAAATTTTTCTAATTATAGGAGCAGATAAAGTGAATGCAGCTAAACTTTGTTACAAATATGCGTTGAAATACAAAAACATGTATCCAACCGATTTAAATGTAGCAAGAGCTTTTACTAAAGTATTTTTTTCCGCCCTTAGCTCTTATCGCGAATCTAAACTAAGAATTTTTTGTAGGTTGAAAAGAAGTATTTCAGTTTTTCTGTTACTCATATTCTCTCTTTAAATCACTTGAATCCAGAGAAATATTGTAGTTTTATAACTCAACCGGAAGATTTAATTAAACAGTTATATCAAGATGAAAGTATTATTGAAACATCAGATATTGATCTTGATCGTCTAACAATAAGTATGATATTTTTAATACAAATATTTATCATCTTTTTTCTAAAATTCATCATTTTTTTTAGATGTTAATAAAGCGGCTAATGATTTTGCAGAATTCTTCAATTTAGATTTAGGAATGATACGAGCTAAATTGATTAATAATTGGATTAATGAAGCACAAAATCTAGATCTTAATGATGATCATAATCTGAAAAGGTTTATATTTTTATTTATTTTAGTTTCATTTGTGGCTTTTTATCAACATCCCAGAGCTGGACTGGCTTACCTTGGCCCCGGGTCTTCAGCTGATGATCAGAAAAAAAAATACCTTTAAAGATTATCCTCAAACGCATATTTGCTCCACAAAAACTCATTGGCTTCGGGGAAATCTGTCCAGTCCGGCATCCCTCTTTTTTCGTGTTCTTTTTAAGCTTTAAATTCTTTAGCTTCCATCCCTTTAATCAGTTTTTTTTTGTGCAATTTTCTATTTATTAGACTTTCAGAAAAAGATTTCACCAAATTCTTAAATTTCGACCAGTTTACCAATAGATTTACAAACTAACTTATTTTTATTTATCTTAGGTTGGTTTATATTTGTAATGGTGATGGAATTTCAAAATGGCAAGGAAAACTCTTAAATATTGGTATGGAAAAATCGATTAATATTAGTAGTCGTGTACGAGCCTTAAAATTATACGAATTAATTACTGATATTCCACAGATTGAATTATCAACAGGACTCACTTATAATGAATTTAGGTAAGTTTTGATTTATCATAATTTATATTCAAATAATGTTAAAAAAATAAACAATTTTTCTAGGAATTTAATTAATAAATTAAATTTATTGGATAATTTGCAACATTTAGGTTTCAATATAGAATTGGAAACATTGGATGAATATAATAAAAAGAATTTATTAAAACAATTAGCACAAGGCCTAAATGAGTATTGTATTAAAACAATGGCAAATGTTTGTATGACATATTCAATTTGTGATTCAAAATACTGGCAATTTATCATTGAGTGTGCAATCAAATTTTCGATGGTAAATTTACAATGATGCAGTGTTGATTCCTATTTTATTTTTTTAAATTTTTTTCAGATTTCTGAATTAAAGATTTATGTACAATTTTTAGAAAATACCACTCCTTGTACTGTGAAACCATTTTACATACAAGCATGGCAAGAGATCATTGATCATTCATTTGCATCGATTGTAAATGTACCCAGTGAGAAACTAGATGATTTCTTAATCAATAATTTCCGGATGTTTCAAGTAATTTTTACACAATTTCTATTTAATAATAGACTTTTAATTGTTTTCTTGTCTCTTCAACAGTCTTGTCCTGTTGTAAATTCGATTAATGTTGAAACAATCTTCAATCGTTGTCTTCAAGTTGGCAAAATATGTTTTGCAGCGTTATTATTACAATATCTAAACAAAAAGCAAGAGGAATTTGCTAAGGTAATAATATTAACTTGATAAAATAACAATGTTTCATTTGTTAAGATTTTTAGGAGATTATCAATAACAATAAAGATATTATTAAGGATTTGAATAAGTTAATTGATTGTGGCCTTTGGGGAATATCAAAAGTGAGTAAAATATTCGTTATTACTATAATTTTAATTAAACTAATCTTAATTTTGTATTTTTAATTTATATTTTTAGGTGCAAACTATTTTGGCGAATTATTTATAAATCATTATTTGAATAATACAGTATTTGTTTAAATTCTGTTTTGTCTGTTTTTGTTTGTTGATTTGTCCAATATTTTTGGTGTAACATCACCATCATCCCTAAAGATACACGAGATATGCAAATACTCACTATGGTGGTGGGTGGCGGATTGCTTTCGGCGATCCTGTTTCAACAATGCAACGTGTCGCAAACTTTAGAACTTCCAATGTAGAACTCCAGTTGCCTTGGTGGATTATTAGAACTTCTAATATGTTCTGGCTGTCAGTTAAGTGACTTCATAAACCCCGTAAAGTTTATCGATAATATTTCTATCTCTGCTTTTTTTGGATGAAAAATAGAGACAAAAGTGAGTAGAGAAGAATTGTGAAATATCCTTAACAGCGCGTTACAAAACCTGGCTAAATAGCGCTAGCCTTCGGATCTCTCCCGGCGCATCCACCATTTCTATTTGGTATTCCATGAAGCCGTAGTACATATTAGGGCTGGGCGCGATCTTCGATATATCGATAAGAATATCGATATATCGATAATATCGTATATCGATATGACTTTAAAATCTTATCGATATATCGAATTATCGATAATTACCGATATATCGAATTATCGATGCATGATATCGATATCTATCGATATTTTATGTTGACAGCTATCCGTACATATTGGTAATTATTCACACGTAGGCATGTTTGGATACGAAGCATAGATCGTTGAGACTGCAAATAGTTATTCATTTTTGTCGATATGTCGGTATTTTATTAACAATTTAGTTATCGATGTCTTCCAATATCGATAAAATATCGATATGCCAAGAAACTCCGATATATCGATAATTATCGATATTGGAAGACATCGAAATGTCGATAATAAAATCCCAATATCGCCCAGCCCTAGTACATATCCAGACTTTCCTGTGAGGTGAAATGGAGGATGCGCCGGGAGAATTTCGAATACAGAACTGCGTTACAAAGTTATTGTTATCGTCATCTTTGCTTACGGCTTGTCGGTGTTAAACGTCCATAAGGAAGGACTTTGGTATTCTGTACGTAGTTCTCGTCGTCTTATTTTGCTCCACCCACACAATAAGCAAATGAGCTTTACACTTTGCTATATTTATTGGCCAAAGGTTTCAACTGTAAATAGGTGAGGAGAAGACTGTCTATAAAGCTGTCTGTACTCTTGACTGCCAACTCTCAAAGCTCAAAGTTGGTGTTGTACGTTGTATCCATGAGAAGCTAGAAGTCTTCTGCGAAGCGATTTTTGGCGACTCCGTAAGGATTGATTCGCCTTGGGAGCCTCTTAAGCGTCATTTTTCCACATGGATACGATCCTGCTTGAAGTGTACTTTCATTCATTAGCAATTTTGTAACAATTACCAGTACCTACTATCTTGGTTTCTATTAGGATAAAGGTATTTTGTCCTGTAGTGACCGTTCTTTCGTTATCGCTCTCGAATCCGTTAACGTTTGCTAAATGAACCACAGTTCTGTTTCGTTTGGTGCTCCAATTTGAGGAACGCATCCAGAACATTAACTTAAAGTCTGCTTATACTGATGTAAACGCATCTTTAAATTTTCAGAAAATATACTGTAAATACCTCATATATTTTTGAATCTAAAGGAATCAGAAATGATAAATGTAAGTCTTACTGAATGATGGAAAAATTGTATTTATATAAAAATAGACCTCGGTGCAATGATAAATGTAAATAGATTGTTTCATAAAACGATGATTGTCTTTGTGCAAAAAATCTTATTTTGTATCTTCAGTAAAACGTTTAGCTTCTTTCAAAAGCCGTTTCATATCTTCACTATCTTCTTCAACATTCTGTGAATCTTCCCAATCAGTATCATCATCCTCATCATCATCATCATCTGAACTTTCAACATATTCATCACTCTCTCCATCATCAATAAACGGATCATCCAAATCATAATCATCTTCTGGTGTATCATCAGTTGGACTTCTCGGTTTTTTCGGTTTCCTTGTACGTTGTTTTGTTTGACCAGTAGTTGCAGCTTGCTTCTTTTTTAATACTAAAAGAAAAATAAATTAATAAATAAAACCAAAATTAACTGAATTATAAAATTTTATTCATTATTATAATAATTAAAGAAATATATATATAAATTTAACAATACAAAATTGAACAAAAAAAAATCAGTCAGTATCATCACTATCGTTACAGTTATAACAACAATGACAATGTTGACATACTTTACAATTATTATAAACTATTTCTATATGAGTCTTACGTTTTTTTGGCGGTAAACCAGATGGATGTTTATAATCTTGACGATGGGTTTTATTACGTCGATAACATGCACTACCATATACACAAACTGGACGGTTATCATCTGGATCACTAGCATAATCGGAATCAGTCGGATGTGAAAATGTTTGACGATGTACAGGATTTTGCCTGAAATTTCCAAAAAATTGTTAAATCATTTCCTAAAAACTTACAATATTTTAATAAAATAGTCACCTGTAACAACCAGCGCCATACCAACACCGTTCACGCCGTTGTTTCCTCTGTTGATTGTCATTAGAAGTACTGGGTTGATTATCATTAGATTGATCCCTTTCATTGTTATCATTACAAGTACTCTTTTCATTTTTATCATTAGAACCACTAGCTTGATTGTTATCATCATTAGCAATATTTGATTGAGTAGGCTTTTCAATTGGTTCTGTTATTGCACCATTATTATCAGTCAATGGTTTTACTGGACTATTTTGATTTACTTTAATTTTTGTTTCTGGAATTTCTTCGATTTCGTCAATTTTTATTGTAACACTACTCGACAGAGTACTTGATACATTCAATAAAGGTTCTATATTCATAATATCACTGGACTTTTGATCTTCAACAACACTTGTATTGGAAACAACAGTTGCTTCTATTTGATCATGTTGGGTTTTTATTTTTTTTGTAGCATTTTCTTCGCTATTTTTACTATCATCTAAATGTCTTTTTCCTTCATCATTTATCAATTTATTATCAACAACTTCGTTACTAGTTCCTGTATCAGTTATTGTTGTTGGTGTTTCAACTGTTAATTGATCTATGACTTGATCAGATGTTAATTTAACTTTATACCAATATTTTTCTGGTAAAAACCCAAACTTATCACCATCTCGTAATTGTACTTCATTCTGTTCCTTTATAATAATTGTATGTTTACTAGAATCAGCCAAATAGAAGCTGGGATTTGTGTGAATCTAACAAATAAAGTAAACCAAAAATTAGAGTAGTTTTGGAGTACTGTCGAATAGAATTACCGATTTTAAGACTGCTTCGTTGTTTTTAACGGTTATTGAGAGATGTGCACGTGAAACTCGCTTATCGTTACACTAAAAAACAAGAAAAAATTGTTCCTAATACACATTCATGTTATTTACTATTTTATATTCACCTTTAAGGCATTTCCACGGCCCAAAGTGTGATGACCATCTGGCAAGGTAATTAAAACGTTATTATCATCGCCAAGATTGAAGATTTTCACCTGCATTTTCGAAAAAATTCACCAAAAATTGCATTAACGAACATTAAAGAAGTTGTTGTTAATTAGTTAGGTTATGTTCCAAAATGACGCTTCAACAAAAAGGCACGTGTTGTTTTTCAAGCGTTTTCATTGGTTATAATTTTCAAACTGCCGTGACGTCATACGGTTAACGTCCAATAAAACTGCCGATTCTCGAGTAGTTCATATGTAGAGTCATGTTTGAACTAAAAATAGTTTGAATGACGATTCTGGCGGGTATATTTAAAATATGCCTCTATGCACCTTCTTGGAGTGATTAGATAAGAATTTACACTTCTAAAGGGTACTACGTAACGAATGCAACAGGTGTACTGTTTCGTGACTGGTGTGGGAGTGTCATTAATTAATTGTGTCAATCAAACACGTGCGGTTCTCAATATCTTCGAGACAACAATTGCACGTGTGTCGACCAAATTTCACAATGTCTTAATTGAAAATTCGTAATTTTGAAGAGTTTATTGAGAAATAAATCAACAATATTACAAAACTATGTGTGTATTTAGATGTTTATCTAATACTCGTTTTTGTATGAAAGATTTTCGACAAATATGACAAACAAACGGTTTAGAACCGGTATGAATTCGTTCGTGTACTTTTAAATTACCACTTTTATTGAAACTCTTATTACACACTTTACATATAAAATTTTTCAAACCTGTATGAATCAATCGATGACTTTTCATATCAACAAGACCTTAAAATGTACAAAATATATATAAATATTTAACAAATCAATTAATTAAAATTTGTCGGTTTACCTTTAAAAGTTTTATTACAGAAATCACAATTATATACGGTTTCTGTATGAATCCTGGATATATGCACCTGTAATGATGTGGATCGTGCAAATTTCCGTCCACAATAATTACATAAATACCTCTTTTCCGATGTATGCGAAATCAAATGTGATTTTAACTCATTCGATTGTATGAACGTTTTCGGACAGATTTTACACGAATACGATTTATTACCATTATGGATTTTAATGTGACGTTTTAGATTTTCTGGTAATGTGAATGCTTTACCACATATTTGGCATAAATGGGCACCTTTACGTTTCTCAATACTATTGTGTAAAGTTAGATGTTTCGCTGTACCACAATCTTTACCACAGTCTTTACAAACAAAACCATCACGATGTTGTTCTTCGTGTTTTATTAAACGTTTCTTGTAATAAAATATCAAATCACAACTACGACATTTGAATGTTTGTCGTTCAAGTTTTGTTCGTGTCTCTTGAATAGTTTCGTCAATTGTATTGTTTAAATCTAGAATATCATTACTTCGTAAATACATATCAGATTCTTCGCATAATATTTTGAATTTAAAAGCTTCACTAGCTCGATTTCTGCACGTAATACAAACAATTTGCGGTAAACCATCCGTTGGGTTGATCTGGAATTGGATTAATAATTTAATTACATAATTAATAAATTTTTTTCTAGTAATTCTACCTTAACAACTGCACAAAACTCAACTATATTTGCAATTTCTGCTATCGGCACCGAATTCTTATCATCAATTTCAAATAAACAAATCCTGCACATCCCCATTTTGAGGTTAGATTCCAACCTATTTTTAGGTTATATTTACGTGTCAAAATCAGCTGTTATCACTGTATATTATCACAACAAGTTAATAATGTGAGATTTCGTTTATTTAAAGGTAAAACTTGAATGGAATTTGTACCGGAAATGTCACCATTGATACCGATTGATAAGACCCGAGATCGTTATCCATGCTGTATAGTTTGGACACCGATACCATTATTAACATGGTTATTTCCATTTATCGGTCATATGGGTATTGGTTTATCATCGGGTGTAATACGTGATTTTGCTGGACCATATTATGTATCTGAAGATAATATGGCATTTGGACGTCCAACAAAATATTGGCAATTAAAACCAGATTTGGCTAGAAATGATATTACAGGATGGGATCGTGCTGTTACTGAAGCATCTGATATTTATAAAGGACGTATGCATAATTTATTTTGTGATAATTGTCATTCACATGTTGCAACAGCTTTAAATCTAATGCACTATAATGGTAAAACTAATTGGAATATGGTGAAATTGGCATTTTTTATATTAATTTATGGTAAATATGTGAGTTTTTGGAGTTTTTTAAAAACTTGGCTACCTTTTCTTGTTATTATCAGTATAGTAACATTTATTGTATTACATACATTAAAGTTTTAAAGTCATTATTCAGTTACTTGACTTAGAAAGATTTGCATTGAAAGTACTCCAGTTTGTTCCATTGATAATTTCACCATTTTCTCATGAACAATACTACAGATTGTCGAGCAATTATTCAATTGTAATCCAGATAAAAACATTAAAAATTTCTTAATATCAACAATTGAACTAACTGACTGTATATCTTCATCTGTATTCCCAGAATCTTGTAATGTTGCAACTAGAAATAAATCAATAATTACAAATTGGTGTTGTCAAATCAAATCAAAAAACTATTCCTATACCTGCAAAACTTTGTAGATTTAAATCTGGAAAATGGGCAGCCAATGTTACAACACTCGTTTTAATTTGTAATGTAAGTCGACCAGTTTTCGTTGCAGAAACAATTAAATTATGGCTCATATTTCTCATTCTTTCAACGATTGTTTTGATGGTTTTTAAATTAGGCATCTCGATAGAAACCTAAAGTATAATTATTTACAATAAGAATTGTTTTAATGATAACTTATTTTACATGAAAATCATTGAAACGTGGTTCTTCATAATCAGTCCAATGTTTCCGGGAAAGTACTTCAACAGGTATATCGTGGACACATTGTTGACTTTGAATATTTCCTGAAACCTATTAGGAATTAAAGGTAAAATCAACAATTTTCAATTTGAAATTACCAGATCCATTTCTAATGTTAGACAAGGTGTATCCTTGTTGGTTAATTTGATTTTTAATGATTTTACATTTTGTTTTAATACTGATAACGATCTAGCTAATAATGCTGTTGATAATTCTAAATAAATTTCATTATATTGTTCATTAACACCAACAATATTATACTCTTTAAAATAGAAACTAACAGGTAATTCACACCAGGCTAATGGTCGTCGTGGACCTGTCTCTTCTTCAGATATTATAAAATATACTTTACGATTAGTTATCCGCATTACACATTGTTTGGAGAATTTTGATAAGCTAGTTACAATTGCTGAAACCAGAACAAATTAAAAGAATTGAACAATAAGCAGTGGCGGATTTATGCACAGGCTGTGGAGGCGGCCGCCTCGGGCAAACTATTATTATTAATGGGGGGGCCACAAAAATCTGCAACACCTAGGGCCCCTTAAAGGCTAAACCCGCCACTGACAATAAGAACTGTATTTATACGAACTCATAAAATCTTTCATAACAATTGTATCGTTCATTAAAGCACGAAATTTCATCTTGATTTAATAAAAACACGAATAAAATAGAATAATTTCTAGAAAAATAATTGGTAACATAACTAACATAACCTCAAATACTAATCAGGACATTTGAACTGGAATTAATGGCGCCAAACAGTGCCGCCAACTTGACGAATCACAGTTTTACACACACATAAATTGTTATCAAAAACAAGAAAACTTTATCTAACTTGCATTATTCTTAACACTATAAACATTTTTCACTATTTTCTGATCTTATTTTATACGATTTTATAAAGCCGTTTTTTTTTTAAATATGGAATGTAGGGATTATTACTTTCATGCGATTGGGAACACTGCAACCGACGCAGGAGTACCAATCGTCTATAGTAAAATTCTTCAGCCAATTTTGAAATATTCCAAAAATTGATTAAATTATTTGTTTAGAAGCAAAAATGAAACGAAAAGCACATCAAAGAATTTAGAAGCATTTAATTTGAAGGCATGATTCATTATTTTGTGCTTCAATTTGAATAGTTCACCTGTTTTTCAGGAATGTAAAAAATGCGCCGACGCTGGATTACGTCTTACGTCATTGTAATTTATCTGACGCCATTTATTTTCTACCCATAGTTGGAGGTGGTCTCTTTTGCATTTAATTTTTGTAAATATTAATTATTTAAGGTAATTAAAAACGAATATTAATGTTAATTAAGAAGTAAAAACATCAATGAAATTGAGTGATCAATTGTGTAATTTTTTTTAGGTTTTCTTAATATCAATAATGGGCGTCCAGGTTGAGACCATTTCACCGGGTGACGGTAAGAATCTAATAATATTTAAGGGGAAAAAACCCAATATTTTTCATATTAAAACAATGTTAATTCTTAATGTTTTTACTGTTAATTGTTTGAATTATCGATATAATTGTTGCCATTATTACATAAATTGATAATAATTGTTCGAATCATTAAGGCGGTTAATCCTATCAATTGACCTTGACTTGTGTATGTTTATTTTTTTTAATTGTTGTAATGATAAGAGATTTTTCTGATACAAATTACTAATATTTCCTTGTAGGTCAGACTTTTCCAAAAACGGGTCAAACTGTTGTTGTCCATTATACGGGTACATTAACTGATGGTACAAAATTCGATTCATCCCGTGATAGAGGTGTACCATTTAAATTCCGTATAGGAAAAGGGGAAGTTATTCGAGGATGGGACGAGGGTGTTGCACAGGTAAACAACTCACACATTGTTTGTTTCTTCTAATAAAATCAGATCAATATTTAACTGATTCTCATAGAAGAGATCTGCAATATGATGATTGTGAATACATCCTTGCGCTCTGATTGTTTTGATGTGGCTTATTTCGCTATAAATATTCTGATTTATAATTATATTTTAATTAAAATACTGTTTTTTTTTTGTTGCTTTATTGGTAATACTGATGATAGTGTGTTGGTTGTTTTCAGTTGAGTGTGGGTCAAAGGGCTAGATTGACCTGTTCCCCGGATTACGCTTACGGGTCCCGTGGCCATCCTGGTGTTATCCCTCCAGATGCTACTTTAATTTTCGATGTAGAACTGCTCAAAGTTGAATAAAATAAAATAATGTCAAGTGCAGTACAATTTAGGCATAATTTGGAGAAAAAAACAATTCTTGAAAGTAAAAAAAAGGCATTTTATTTTAATTTTCTTTTTTGGGTTTTTCTAAAAATAACCATTTTATTATTTTTATTTTAAAGTTTTCTTATTTTATATATTGTGTATTAATTGGTAGATCTCTTTAAATAACGCTACAACATAGATAAACGAAGCTTTGAATCTCAACAATATTTTTTTTGTTGTTGAATTGTATGTGTTGTGGTGTCTCGAAATAATAAAACGAAAAAAAAAACACTCAAATGAGATTTTTCATGGTTTATTTTCAACTTGCCATAAAATTATTTTTTATCAATAAGGAAGATAGAACCTTAAATCAATAAACACCTCTTATATTCCATCAACAATAACAGCAATTTTAAAACGTTTAATTTACTTTTTTTCCTTACTAATCAACTACATAAAAAGTGCCCCACCAATAGATCGATTAATAGAAGAACAATTCGGGGAAATTCTCCTCGTATGCGGGTCGTTCCACTTTCTTATCATTGTCCGAATTACTATCATGTCCATTTTGGCTTAAACTCTTAAAAATCTCGTTCAATTTATTTTGCAACATGTCATGCTAAAAAAATTGTTTATAATTAGTAAAAATAAACATAAATAAATAAATTAATAAAATTACTTTCGGCTGAGTTCGTCGAACTAATTCTGAAAATGTTGCCGTTCTAAATGTATGACTTAATTGTTTTCTACGTTCAGCTTCAGCTTCTTTACGAATTTCCGGTGGTTCTGTCAGGACTTTCTTCATACTTTCGAATGTTAATTCCTCTTCAGGTAGTTTCTAGAAGTACAACAAAACTGTTAATAAAACAAATAATTTTCATGTAAAAATAATTACCCTTTGTACTCCTGGAGAACTAGAAGCACTATCCACTTCAGTAGCTGCATTCAATTCAATTATACTACTACGTGATGTATCGATCCAACTGTGACGTTGACTGGTAGCTATAATTCCTGGACCACCAGCACCATATGGAGATGTTTGTGCCAATCGTGCCGAATCAATACCAGCGTCTTTAAGGTAATCACAAATCGCCATCTATTCATACAAAAAACCAAATTTTTAAAAGAAAATAACGTTTTGTGGTGTGGAGACCTACCTGATCAACCATCAAATGGGGTAACTTATTAGCTAATTCATACTTATTTGGATAAGTTACTAGTAAATCAGGTAACAGATGTGGAGCATCTTGACGTCTACCTTCAACGATCTGATTAGCGTATTCTAATAATGGTTCAATGGTTATAACATTTGGAATTAAAACTAGAAGACATATTACGAGGGCGTGTAAATTGTGTTTTTGAGCATTCGACAGGGTCGTACTATTTAAAGCTAAACTTTGTATCCTAGAAGAAAATAATTACAAAAAAATGAAAAATAGTTCAAGAATCACCAAAAAATCGTACCCTAAAACCAATTGTAATAGATCAATCACCGTTTCTGTACTGGCTAATTCAACACAAAGTAACGATAGAGTTGTATAAACTGCTTCAATATTTTCCGGACTATTTGTTTCCATTTGAAGACTTGTATAGAGTGCATCATAGATGATTGGGCCATGTTTATTGATAAAAATTAAATCAGGACGTGAACACTTCTCAATGACCAAATCTAAATCATTTATATCCACCCTAAATCAAATCAAATGTTTAAAAATCGCTAAACAGTCAAAGAATTGATAAATATTTACGTTGGTTTTGTTAGTTTCTCCAGATTATGATGACGATCAATTAATGTATGCAGGATTCTTTGTACTAAAAGTCGCATTTCCGGATCCGGTGCTAATGACATTCTCAATAATGGTTCCAAAAATGATACCGGAAATGTACTGTTGAAATGTATTGTTTGATATTTGGTACCGACTTTTAATAAACTCTTCAATAATATACTTTGTAATAAATTATCAGCCGGTGTATGATTATCAACTAATGGAAATGGTATTTTACTCATAATAAACATCATTATTTGTATCTTCTGATAATCAGGTAGATGATTAGCAAATTCACCCAATGCATTAATTAATGCTTCCTGGTATTGTTTCTCTTCAGTCATACTTGTACCATGTCGTACGGAATCACGTAAATGACTCAATAATGAATTGATTATTTCCAAAACTGATGGACCAACACTTTCACCAGCTGCTATTGCAATGATTTTCGATAAAACACCAGCAATACTTGTACGGATCTTTGGGCTCGATTTTACATTTTCATCTAAATGTGCCATTAGGGTCTCAACAACTGTATAGGAATATTGTGCCTGGAAAATTTCCAAATATAGTGAGTTTCTCTTTAAAAAATATCGATAAACAAACTTGAATCGAAAACATTATAATACGAAAAGTATGTATGGCAAACTCATTCGGTACCCATAATTCATGTAAATCAAAATGTCTTAGAACCGGTTTCAAAACAACACGTATATGACCGAAGGAAGCACGTCCAACTAATTCTCTCATACAAGTTTCAGCCAACATTGGTGGATCGATTTGATCTTCCGGTGTTGTTTCTGTATATTTATTTTCATTGGTATGGAATCCAGAATCTTGCATATTAAATAATAAACTTGGTACAATTTTATCCATATGTACAGGTTCCCAGATATTTTCAACTAAATCATCGGATACTGTTTTTCTAACGACAGCTTGTAAACCTTTTATGCCGGCAACACGGATTTTGTTACGTATCTCACCACTATCACCACTATGGCACATTGCTGAGAATTTACTAACGAAAAAATCGTACCGTCTATGGTACGACGGTGTATCCTCTTCAATATTAGCAAATTTCACAAACTAAAACAGGAAAAAACCAATCAAACAACATCTACATTATCCAAACAACACGTACAGATTGTGTTGCTAATATTTGTAATTCTGGTTCAGTAGATTCGAGTAATTTCTGTACAGTTTTCAAGAAACTTTCAACAAATAGATTTAACGCCGGTGCATGACATGCTAACAACAATTGATCCATTGCTTCCATTGCAATAATAACAAAACCATACCGTTTACGATATATATCTCTAGCTGCCCGTTGATATAAATATTCACCGATACGATCCAATTTTTCTGGTGAACTGAGTGCATAAAATGTAAGTTTTTCCATATTCGATTTAACCAGACCATCTTGTGGATAAACTGGGAAGATATTATCACAAAGTCGTTTGTATCTGGGCCGAAATGCACTGCAACAACCACAACAACCTGCAACAAGATCAATGATAATCATACCAAATCGTGTAGACGACATTATGACACTGATAACAGAATGTCGTAAATCAACTAGTATTTACTTGTGCACATTTTTCCCAGCTCTAGGCTCAACTACTTGAATGAGATTATGTGATTTTTTTGGAAAATGTTAATTTTCGGGGCAACTAGAGGTTCGGCAACACTTGACAGCTGTCATGTATCAAACTGACAGCTGTCAAGTCAACGATAACAACTCTATTTGTAGCTCACATTGATTTTACAATCTTGTGAATAATACAGTTTGGAAACATTTTCAAATAATTTCACAAAACTACTATAAAATTCGTAGAATTTCACCGACTAATTATAAATTAAAGGCTAGAATAATTTTTTTTATTAATTGTGCGACATCTATCGAAATTTTCATGAACTAGGCCAGGTAACAACAAAAACAAATGAACAATAAAAGCGGCAAATTTCAATTATTTAAATAATTATTGTCCTGTTTTTTTTTGTAACTACTTACATCCAGGATCTGTACATTTCTGTACAAATGTATCTAGAACATCTAACATTTCGGGAGTATCAAAACAACACTTTACTATTGACATTTTCTGGATTCTTCTTTACAATTATCGGATTTTTATCAATTTCTTTTCAATAATTAATGATGTTATTTTTGGAAATATTATTACTCCACAACATTTATATTAGTTAACAACAACATTAGAACATGTATGATGAACAAGTCAACATTAATAACAAACTGTATACGTTTAATAAAGTGTAATTAAATAATAATTAAGGCTTATTCGCGAAGGTTGCCAGGCGGTCGTCTTAATCAAATTATACTAATTATACGTTAAATTATAATTTACAGATATTACGGTTGATGAATTGGGACCGTTGCATCTTATAATTATTATTAGTGTTGTTATTAATGTGGTTGTTACTGTTATTATTAGAGATTTGTTTGGTTTTCGACATTTTTTTTCTTTGTTTTTGGAAGATTACTGTTACGGTTGGTCTTTTTTTTCTTGTTCAGGTTTTGTTTTCAGTAAACACTTAAAAAAAAAGGGATTGAGATGTGTCGCCTAGACGCCAACTACCGACATCGTGACGCCTTCAACTAAACTATATCCATTACTAACCCAATTTCGCGTTTGGACCAACGATGTGCGCATGTTATGTACATACATATAGTATAAAGGGTAAACTTCCTTATTGTACTCCCTTTTTTCATGCCTCAATAGAAAATATATGGAAGAGATGAGGTATAAATAAAATAACTGGGTTGACGACTTGACAGAAGTTCGATAGATCGAAAACGACTACCATACATAGGAGAATTTTGTTAAATCGTAACAAATTGTGTAATATTCGATTAGAAAAAGACCTAATTTTTGCCATCATTATTGACGGGAGAGGAAATTGAATAATTGTAAAATAAGATTTTCACGTATACCCGGACAACCAGAGGGTGCTACTGGTTCTTTTCATAAGGACTCTCTCCTGAATTTTGCAGGATAACAACAGAATCTTGCAATAGATGGCGAAGTCTTGTATCTAATCTCGGAATTTCCGGTACTAATCTAATAAATACTTGGCAATTTGCCAACTTACTAGTGGTAAAATTATAGTAAACTTAATTATTTTGATAGATGAAACTTTGCCCGGCGCATCCACCATTTTTCAAATAATAATCATCAATTACTTTTTCATGTGTTTATACTACTGTTTCTATTTTCGAGTTTGTCTATTTATCTATTACAGGAAGGGAATAATATTATTATTTTATTGACTTTGTGTTTGTTGTAATTGTACAATTGTGTTTATTTTACGATGGGTGTAAATGTGATAACTCCATGTTTACCAATCTATTAGTGTTTGAATTTGCTTGTTTACGGCATTTTCACAGAGACTAATTTCACAAACACATCAAGCGACAAGAGGATTGTGTAAAACTTCAATAACAACAAAACCTCATTAACAATAAGATGATTACGGGGAGAATATTTTACATTTGCTAAGTTTTCGTTCATAATTTATCTAAATAAATTAAACCACAGCGATTTGCAGGTCTTTTGGAGACATTTATCTGCCACTTTTATAAAGTGCGTTGAAAAAGTGAGCCTTTTTGTGAAATCTCAGAGGTTCTAAACTAGCAATTTGCCTACCACTGATTTAGCAACACCATTGGAGAATTTGTGTAACTAAAATTGATTATTCTCAGTCTCCAATTTAGTTATAAACCAATGAATTTAATTACGACCGGTCCCCCGGCGCATCCACCATTTTTGCAATACGCTCTACGGTTTAATTTTAAACGAGTTCCATTTAAATGATTAAATTCAAGAAGGACTTATATTTTTCCGTACTAGACAGAGAAATAATACAAAAAATCATCATCCTCATAGACAAACAAACAAACAAACAAACAAAAAAGATGTATGGTTTTTGCGGTAATCGAAATCCATCCGGTTGACTGTACTCTGGAGGAAACTCTCACCGATAACTAAAGGGAATTCACAATCATTGATCATTAATAGTCTCGGTAAAACGTAGATTAAACAAGAGACGACGGATAAATGCCCATAAACCACAATTAATACTTGAATGGAATACGTTATATACCATTGATTTAACTGGAAGTTTGTCGACCTTATTCAGAATTTACCATTAAGATGTTCTGTTTGTCATCCAATTTTAATTGTTTTTTTTTCGTATATTAGCTAATGGTTCTGTTACGAATACATGTACTTGAATGTGTAATGCAGCATTACAAATTCACCTGTTTTTTTTTTTATGTATATACCTATATTATATAGAATGCGTCGTTGAAAGTGCGCCTGTCATACACACATACACACAATTTCAGGCGCCGGCTTTCAGAATCCTCAAGCTTCAAAGTTTCAGTAGTTTGTAACGTTACAGTATGAATGCACGTTTATGTTGGCCAACAATCATCTACCGGCATTTAATAAATAGCGTGCACCGAAATATCGGTAAGTATATTTGTCGTATATTTAATAAAAGGGAATTATTTATAATGTTTTACTCTTTTTTTGTGAATTAATTTGAATTGGAAACTAGAACAGGTGTGGCTATTCCTGTAATTTTTCTAGTATTTTTTAATTTTTTGCTCTTCTCTCGAATTAATTAACTATTATATTGACACAACTTTTTTGTTCCAATCGAATAAGTTAAAAATATAAAATAAAAATAGAATTGAAATTGCTGTTGAAATTTTGATGGAACAGAATAATTGTTGAGCGACAAAAGGGAATAGTTGGAATTGGCTACAAGTTGCACAACTACGATCCATATTCGTTGAATTATTTATGAGGAATTCTATGTACCTAATAATGAACTCTTTAACAAAACTATATTGTTTAAAAACTTTTCTAGTCGTTAAAACAGAGATTTCTGACCATTGTTCGTTTATTGTAACAGAATTATATTACAACCCTTATCATTACAATTAGTTACAAACAATATAGACACTTGTAATGAAACTAAATTTAGTCCTTGATTCGTTTTACTTTGCTATTTGAAAGTACAAAAAATTAGCGAATATATAGAGAGTGATATTTCGAGAAAACTATACAGGAAATAGACGTCTTTCTACATTAACGTCAGTTCTAACATCAATTTACAATTTCTACAATTTCTACAAAATTGTAGATTTCAGTAATTTCCGTTCGTTATAACGTAGATAGAAAATCACCACAACTCTAATGATAACATTAGAATTTTGAAAGGCGGTAATAGATGAAAAATATCGATAGAAATAGACAAGAATAAAAGAAACGCAGACAAGATGAAATCAAAATAAATTTCTTAAATTGTTGAAGAGATGATTGTGTGATTTGAACGAAATCTGATTTGTTCGCCAGCTATAGCGATTTGCACCAAAAAAATATGTATAAATCTCAATCAGTTGACGGGCAAAAAGGAAAAATAAGCAGTCGTTTTATCACTGCCATTGATCCTGTCGCTGGTGGCGGCGGTGGTGGTTTTACATGTATAATGGGGTGACACTGATGTTAATAATTGTAGCAAAAAAAGTAGAAAAGTCACCGTCTAACAATATCTAAAAAAGCTCTATAACTACAGCAACTAAAAATAAATGATTATAAATGACTTTCTAGAAGATTTTAAGTAAACGAGAGACTCTTTATGTCAAATTTTCCACAAATTTGGCTTCCAATGGAAAAACCTGTTGAACACTCACTTTGGACACAATCATAATTAATTTTTAATTACAAGATGGAATTATTAAATTTCAACCGCCGCCTATTATAATTCAATGTCAAAATGAATGATTGTCGCAAAATTCATCTCCTCTATTCTTATCGTGTTAAGTTCAAGAGTTCCCAAGTTTTAGAAGTTGTAGGAACAAACAAGCAGTATTGAGTTTTTGCCAGTATTAGAAACAAAAAAAAAGAAGAAAAGAAAAGAATTAAGAAATTCGCACAGCACAGATGGCAATAAATGGAGCGACATAGATTTTGTCCTGGCTGCTTACATTGTTGTATTATTATAAAATCACCATCGCCGTTGTCGGCGTCGTCGCTAATCTAGATGAATTTATATGGTTGATGGTAAGCTGTTGAGAAGTTGAAATGAATTAATGAAACAATATGACATTTGGGTGTTTATAATTGAATTGGGGAATATAATAAAAGTACACGTGCCAAAAATCGACAAAATTAAAACAATATTGGTATCTTTTAAGACCGAGTATAAGAGGAGATTAATTGTGTGTCTTTATCATTTGACAAATCAAAAATTAATGGTAGTAATGACAGGAAGATTGTGGCCATTTGTGGCTTTTATCTGAAAATCAATAGAATCTTTGATAAAAAATATCGATTTCTAAAACTAAACTTTATTTTTTGTGTCAATTTTAGTTTGTATATTTTTATATCTCAATTTACTTAAATAGTACTGTATTTACCTCCATTTTTATTTCTAACAATAAGTGTAAATAAAACTAACTTCTATTCCCTACAAATGTGTACAAAACTCATTAAAAAATCGACATTAGACGCCTACACGGCTTGAGTGTTACACATTCTGAAAGCTATTTCCTGCTGTCAACCACAATAGTAATATAGAGAATTAATTACAAGTAAAGTGAACTATTGCTTGTTAATTTGTTGCAATACGTTTCTTAGAAATATCAAGTGTTTTGCGTCATATCTACATTATGCAAAGACTCGAAGTAACTCCTTCAACTTTAAGCCAAAGAAGAACTGGATAATCTCGCCAGTTTTGCAGTTAAATTAAGAATTTCAGTGACAAATTCATGTCGTCTGAAAATCAAAAGTAAATTCACAATTAGAATATTAAATTAATTTGGAAAAAGTTGAATCATTCCTCTCTGGTTGCTTGTGTCTGTTTAATTTATGATTGGCCAAAATCGACGGTGACAGTTTCAAGAGTTTCAACTATGCAAATCATTTGGAAATTGTCTGGATATCTCGAGACATCATTCACCTAATTTCCCACGTATTTAAGTACAAATTGTCGATGAAATGAAAATTTCTCTACAACAAATTTTTAATACATTCAAGTGACTGTCTTGATTTACTGGAATTCCAGGACTTGATTAAATATTGAGTTATTCTGTCGACCTTCTCGCATTTCAGTTACCGTGCGCTGGAAAAAAATTTGAATTTCTTTCCACGTCCTCTTGTTCATCTGCACCTTTTATCAGTCTTCACTGTCCTGTTCTTTTTTCAAAGACTCCAATTTTAATCTGTTCTAATTGGACTTTAATATCCATCGAAATGACGCCTTCATGCAATTAATACTCAGTTTGGAAATTTGATTAGTAGACGCATTTTTTGATGGCAAAAGGTACGTTTAAGTAACGAGAAATATATCAGAGAAAAAGAGATTTGATGTGGGAGAAATTCATATCGAATTTCCGGCACGTGGTGCATTTGTAAAAAACCTATGATGGTCTGTATTACTATCAAAGTTTCGATCTGAAATATTCAAATCAAGGACATCATTCCCTATCGATTATTAGACTTCCAAATGAGTATTGATGTTAAGTTGTGTTCAGTTGTCCAATGGCATCACTGAAAACTGTAAACGTAAAATTCTGGAAATTAATTTCAAGTTGTTCAGAAAAGAAACTGGAGGAGGTGGGTGACAATTAAAAATAAAAAAGAATTTGAAATGTTGACACATCTGGTGAATAGGGTTTTGAAGACAGAAAACTGTCGGGCAAGATTTCGTTTTTGCTCATCTCATGCGAATATTACCCGACTAGTATAATAAAGATTACCGACATGGTTTGTAATTAAAAAAAAAAAAAACGACAATCTCGATGATAATTTCAGTATATAGGTTTGGCCTCGATTTTCAACTCATTATACGTTAGACGGCAGACAGGGGTGAAATATCTGTAAATTTTATGAGAAACATTAACAGTTACTACTTACGGTTAAATTACATTTTTAAGATAAAGTACGGGGAAGGCTTAATAAAATACCGAAACAGACGGATTACAGGAAATGTGTGATTTAAATTAATATAAGAAACAAAAGTCGTAAGTGACGAATTATTGAGTCTTCACTGTATGTCCAACTTCCAATCACTAGAGTTTCCCCAATAAATCAGAGTTGCACTTTCAACAATCCAGATTGTCAAATTGGTGTGTACGTAAACTTTCCGTAGTAAACATGTTTGTACAGAACAAACCACCCCTCACATGGACATGTGATATAATTCCCACTTTCAGATACAAAAAGAAATCGTTCACATTCACAGGTTCATGGACGTAAATTGAGTGAAATCAACAAGAAAAAAAAATACTCCTAACATACATTGATTTTATTTTTGATGATATATAAATATAAATAAACTTTTCAAATTTGATATAAAAGTTGTTGTTATTTAATTGCCATCAAGTGCTAACCAATTTGAATGGCAAGTCGAGATATTTCATTCTTTATATCCATAAATAAATCAAATTTAATTTGTGTGTTTCCAAACAGGAACGTGTAACCGTGTAGTCCTTGAATAATTAATTTAGATTTGTTCATTTCGGTTTTGTATTTTCCATTTCCCAGTAGGTTAATTTTTGCGTTTTCAATTTCGACTCGTTTAAGTGGACTTTTTTTTTAAAAATGGTTTCTTTAAAAACTTGGTTCTAGGGATATAGTAGGAGCGATTGTGGTGTGTGGATTTTCCGCTCTTAACATTTCCAGGTTAAACGATTCAAGATATAGACCCATATCCGTGTTTTCTTCATAGTCAACCACCATTTATTGCACAGATTTTCTTTATCCAGGATAAGACTTTCGTGAATCTACAATATTATGGAACTTGTCAAGTCGATAATGTTAGGGTAGGTCTTTTAGTGTTATTATTACAACATCCCAGGATGTTATCTAGATTGGGTCAAATATGTAATCAAACTCAATTGCGATTTGAAATATTCACCCAGTTTTCGATTAGATTAATATAAGAGGAAAACTATATATAGGCCATGACCTGCCCGCACTTTTCCTCTATTTTATCCTTCTACAAGACCCGCACCAATCAGTTGATCGACACACAACACATAGATTGCACAATTTTCTATCGTAACATTTCTAAAATTATCAACTTTTGCAACATTCAATATAGGGGATATTTCTTCAACAACCTTTCAGGTCAATGAAAGATAAATAGTTAAATAGGATAATGATACTATAGATGCTGAAATTCCCGGCCTAATTAAATCAAATTGATTGATAGAGAGCCGATGTAATCTTTCAATTTTATTTATTGATGATGTTAAATGGGGGACGGTTTTCAACACATTGTCTGTCGTTTGAAATAGAAGAGATTGACGAAAATTACCAATTTTCCAACACCTTTTAGACAGGAAACACCAGGTGGGAAACAACTGCTTTACATAACCGGTGTACCATGGTAGTGGGTTGATGAATAATTAACGTACGTTCTTAGTTTGATCCATGCCATGTCTTGACTTTTCTATTTAGACTGGAATGTATTTTTTCACGTAAAAATCATTAAAAATACAAAATGATGATTGTTTTCTACGCGAGGTGAATTCGCAATTGATTTTCAAATGTCAAATTATCGACTGTTGAGCAACAAGTTATCCGCACTATCGACCAAATCAACATCCTACGTTCTCGACCCACTGTCTAGTTTAATCTAAAACAGCACGGTATACCTGTTATGTATAAAACATGTAACGGAGGACATTTATTACTCAAATAAGGACTAACTTAAACTTCACTGTTTTATTAGAATAAATAGTTGACTTTTTGCTGCTCTGTTATTGCTTTTGTTACATTTAACAGGATAATTTGTTATAAATCTAAATTGTTGAGGGATATAATGAACGTCAGCTAGTAACACAGTACAGTATGTAGGTCGGTCAATAAAGCAGGAAGAGTGATTTCTGGGTGATATGTACCTGGTCTATTTGTAGATAAAGTAGTGACTGTGAGAAGAGAGATAGAGATTTCTTTTTAATATGTGTCTTGTCTAGTTGTTGAGATGTTTTCGTTTCCTTTTTACAGCTAGATAAATACGGTTACACTTGAGTTTCTTTGTCATGTCTCATAGTATTGTTAAAAGTTGATAACAGTTTTCAATACTGGATAAGGAACGTTCTTCAACAAAATAGAATTCTTGAATATTTTGTCACTAGAACTAAATCGTATACAAGAATTTGAAATTGAAAAAGACTACCAAATAGGTTGAAAAGATCCCCATTATCATCATTCTTTTTCGTCACACGAAATGATTTATTATCAAGCAATTTCAATTTGCTTTTAAGTCATGCATTTGTAAAGAAATTTTCTGTTTATATAGAGATTATCTGAAGGAGACAATTCAAGCATAGATTATAATGGAACTACTAATACTGACAAGTTAAATCAAATACCCACAAGGCATCCAGTTCCATAATACAATATATTCCACAAAAGATGGAAGTTAATAGAAAATGTGTAGAGAATGCAGTCTTGTTTGACATAACAAACAACAAGAATTCTAGAAATATGAAGAGTTTTGTCTGATTTTTTATTCATTGCAGTGTCGGATTTAGGCATTTGGGGGCCCTGAAACTTGTGTTCTTTGAGGGGCCTTAAAGCTTAAGTTTTGTAAACGGCCCCTAATTTTGGTTGGAAGTTTCTTTATGCACCATAAAATCAGTGATGTAGTCGCTAATAAGATTCAGTTTATTGCTGGTGACAGTGACGCCAACCGAACAATTTGCGACTATTTCAAATTTCCCAATAAAGTTTTGTTTCATTAGGTACTACATGACTATATTTTGCCAGACAGACATTTTACAACTTTGATATAATAGTATTGACGAATTCGGTCGCCTTCCAGGCACTCACTCACCGTCCTTAAACTTGTAGACAATTGGCTTACAAAACTTGACCAGAAACTATGAGGATCTATTTTGCAACTATACCGACCATTTATACTCATTCGTTAAGGATAATGGATAGTAAACAGGCTAAATCTAATTGTCAGTTGTTATAGTGGATGATTTGTTTTATCTATGTGGAATCACGTACCAACATTCTATTACTAACCAGTACAGATAACTAAAGCATATCTTTAGGTGAGTTTTTTTTTTTTTTGAAAGTTGGATGCAACCAGTTTCCTCCTCTTTTTGTTTTCCTGCTTCCGTTCTAATTTCGAAAACACAATGATAATTTGCAGTTCAAAATGATAATATATGTATAAGAGTGATTGTTTCGAAGTGGCAAGCCTGAATGTAATTATATCAGAAACCATCGTTAACTTTTTGTCTTTACAATTTTAATCGGACCCATTTTAAAGTTTGAAGGAGGACTTGGTGTGACAGTTGTATCGAAACGGCAGGAAATTGATAATGTCACATTGTCTGTTTTACATATCTAAACTAATGGATCTACTTGGTATTTTAAGGTTGAATAGTGTCGACATTGTTCTAAAGGACAATACGGAAATTTCGTGTTTTTTTTTGCTAGAATACATAAATATTCAGCTAGGAAAGCTCATATATGTATATGTGTTTCTAACAATAAAATTCACACCCATTATGGTTCTATCTCTATTTTGTTTATATTGTTATATTCCTGTAGGAATTACTGTGACTAACTATTTCCTGGATTGACTATCTCTTGGGGTAACTTTTAGATACGTTATTTTTTTACAACTTACTTTATCCTAAGTTGTCGTGTAGTTGTTGTAAAAACGTGACGAGAATACTGAGAATATCAAGTCCATTTTTACTTTATTTATTTCCTCTTGTAAAACTTATAGTCTTATGAATTTATTCGGTTTATCAATTCATATCATATTTATAATGTTTCATGTAAAATATATTAATTTCTAGATTATGTTGATAATGTATTCAAAAATAGGTGATAATAATTGAATACTCAACAGTAACTTATAATAATAAAAGGTTTATTTTTATTATCAACTACTAGCAATAAATCGGGACAAATAAGTCACTTTTATTAGTTTTTTGATAAAAATACTTCACCTATTTGATATTATAACTGTACGGTTTTAATGATCGGTTTCACCAAACTGGCTCAAAGTCGATGTTGGTTGCGAACCCATCGCAATTTTGAGCCGGGCTTAAAATCCTGTGTTGCTCTAATCAGACTTAAGCAATCTCGTGAATATAGACAAATAAAGGGGTAGATATACCGTCTCAATTTAAAAATAGAGAAATATACGAGAGACAAATCTCTCCATGTATATGCACCCTTATAATGTTGCCGGCGCAACAGTTTAAGCCGGGGATAATGCTGAATTACAAACATAGCTGTCCTGATCTTCTGTTAAATGTCTGTTACATTTACAATCGACCCACTTTTTCTGTTTAATATAAAAATATTACAGATAGATGAAATTCCAAATTTTCTAAAAATTTGTAACATAAACAGCAAAGAACAGTATTTTTCTCAATTATTTTCTCTAAATTTAATTAACGTGAAACAATTGCTTCCCTCTTGGAAATCTAGAAATTAAAGTAAACACTCGTTTCGAGAATTTCTAAAAATACATAATCTGTAATTCTGCAAGTCCCTAATGGCCTTTACTCTAAGCAGAGACGATTGCGTTGTTACCAAATTAAAAGAAAAATCGATATTTTTTTTTTCAGTTAAAAACAACAGAAAACGGAAAAATTCAACTGCGTAACAATATTATTATAGAATGTTATTCACCTCTTAGTTGATTACAGACAAATAAATTTGAAGATTTTACATCGTAATGTGAACAAGAGAGAATTTATCTCCTGTAATTGCTGTCAATTTATAGACGTGTGTAATCTATATTTCATTGACAAGAGAAAGTGCTTTCGGCATATCAATACCTTGCTCATATTTCATTGTATATTGTTGACAAAACCTGGTAAAAAACGTGCTCTTGTCTATGTTTGTTTTGGCGCGATTTGATTAACATCTTGAAAAATAATTTCCAGATTTAATCATTTTCGTTCTTTTATAGAAAGAAAATAAGATGAACATCTCATAGGTATCCAGAAATACTTCTTCTGTCAAATCCATAATATCCCCATATCACATAAATCCAACTGGAATTATCTGACCTCTTCAGCGGTTGAACTACTGACAGGTGTGTCAATAATAAAACTGTTTGTGAAAATGAAATCAAGACAAGATTATCTGGAAACCAATGAGGCAAACATCAAAAGAACAGATATAAGAAAAAATATACCAACTTTTGAGTACATCGATTATCACTCATCTATCTAAACAATAATAATAGTTATCAGAAATGTGTACACACGTAAATATTATCACAAAATAGGATCATGTTTTAGTGCTCGGATTTAGGTAAATTTTGTTTACTTAATGTATTAGCTTGTCAACCTATTTTTCTTTTTTGGGGCCAGCCAACAATAACAATCATCTCTATAAAGACACAAAAAAAAATGCGAAATCTTTATGGCCTCATTTATAGACTACTGGTTCTTTGCAAATTACGGGATTACATTATTTTATGATATTATCAGTTTAAAATCGTATAATATCCAATGGCTATATATTTTGACTCAATATCTCGTCTAGACAGTTCGGAATTGTATTTTTGACGATTTTCCACTACAATGCATTTAAGTACAAACAAATCACTTTTGATTGTGATTGTAAAAGTCACACAGCATCACTACCATTAAATCAATAAACTGTTCATTAACAAAATATCAAGGACTGGTAAAAGAGGCCATGGACAAAGTCCTGACAACAATAAATAGGAGCCTTGTATATAACATTGAAGACATCCTGTAACAAAGTCTAGGATGTACGTTCAAGCTAATATTAGTGACTCGTATCTTAATGAAATTTATCGTGTAACAATATTAGTTTTTTATTTTTTATTTTATACCGTAATCCAATCGTAATCTCTTATTTCTGATACAAAATTTGGAAATAGAGACGAATTTCTTGTTTTGTAATCGAATGTATTTATTTATTAAACTGATACAACAATAACAACAACCTTGGATATGTTTGATTTTCATCCATACAGGGTAGAACAGGTTTGATTAAATTTTAAGGACATATGATCCTTTGGGAGGTATCAATGTGAAGTCAATATTTCATCTAAATTTCGTCCTTCAGGTTGATGTTTTTTCTTGGGTTCGGATTGGTGACTAATTGTTTTTCGTTTTGTTTTGTTTTATAGTTGAATTAGGTGGATGATAGAATATTGTTTGAATAGATTAGTTCGATTTGTGGCAGAATTGGTAGAGTTTGATCCAGCGATAATTGTTGAGTTTCGCTCCCTTCAATCAATCTATATTTTAAGGATTAGGTCTAAAAGGTTGTTAACTGAAAAAATAAAGAGAACTCATCAGTTATTTGTAGTGTAGAAGAATGTTATTTCCATTATAGAATGTGAAGTAAACAAATTGTTAGCTTGATCTGTTTGTAAATGTTTCAGGATTTTCCAATATTAATGTTAAGTATTTAACAATACTGCTGAAATTTTTTATTGGATTAGATTGGTATTTGTTCAATGTTTACAACCAGAATAAAAATTTTATAAAATCATTTTTATCAACATGTCTGATTGTGAGTTCATGTAGTAGGATAGGATATGATCGATTTTGGTGGAGGCGCCGGATTAGCCCTAAGTTACGCATTGGCGCAATTAACAAAATCTCGGTTTCCGGTGTTTCTTTTAAACTGTGAATACTCGTTTTAATTTAAAATCACGTAAAACGTTGAAAATAGTTAATTAATTATATCGGGATAGCACGTGTACTTTTTGTATTTTCAAATTTTTGTTTACAGAAAAGATTTTCTGTTGTTTTTTGTTTGATGTTGATGTCTGTTGGAGAAATCTCACCACCACAGAATTCTTTTACAAAGCATGTCTTTGTTCCATAAATTGTGGTTAAGCATTGACCCGGAAAATGTCAAGAACTGATGGTTGAAATTTGAAATTGTCACCCAACAAATATAACAACAACAACAAAGAAATTTATTGTAGAAAATCAGAGAAAAATTCATTTGAACGACATCACAAACACACACGCACACTCATAGATAGGTGGATGAAGAAATCCCTCGGGTTTATTACGGTTTCTCGTTGTCTACCAGGAAGTATTTCCTGTTAGTTTTAGGTCGTTGGCTTCCTAGTAATTTCAACCGGCGTTATAAAGTAGATGGCGACGACTATACGATGACGGCGCCACGACGTCTAATACGGGGCGACACGTGAACTTCAACTTGAACTTGTACTGTGAAACTAAAGGCGATTTTTCTATACGCATATATATGGTTTTTTTCTCTGTTTTGCTTCGAAGTCGATCGTAATTTATTTTGTTTTTTTTTCTTTTTGAAGAATTTGTTGGAACGTGTATCATTTAATAGGTCAACGTGTTATTTCTTATCTGATTGTTTATGATCAATCCTTTGACCTTCATCGTGGACATTTCCAGAATACAAGGGATAGACGATTTTTTATTTTTATAACTGAGTCTTTATTGTTATCCGAGTTGTATAACACGTGGGTGATATATTGTTAAAATGAAAAAAGTCGAGATAATGATGTGTTACATAAGTTACACTCGTATGTTTCTTTGTTACAGGTCAACTTGATTGAGAAGACGTCGAGCAGATCGAATCGATTTATCAGTTTTTTAAATTGGAAACGGATTAATTCCAACCATAGATTCGTTGTATGATCAATTGTTTCTCCCGAACATTACTACCCTCACTAACAGTTTCATCAATGTCTCCATGGACGCTACAATCCTCAACCATAGTCAGCAAGCTTTATACAGCACATATCCGGCCGGCGAACCATCCGAAAATCTCTCCGATCCGGATGTTAATATTACTCGAACGATTTCACGATTGACGTCCCCTCTGGCCGTCACTGTAGCCGTATTATTGGTGTTCTTGTTTTCACCAATGATTCTAATTGGAAATTCCTTAGTATTAGTAGCAATGTATCGATTCAAACGATTACGAACACCTAGCAATTATCTAGTTATGTCATTGGCTACCTCCGACTTAGGAATTGGAATGTTTATGCCAATTGGAATGTATTTGGAATTAGGTGGAGCACAAAATTTCACGAGTGTTCGAATTTGTCTTTTAAGTTACGGATTCGCGATTAGTTTATGTTGTGTTTCTGTTTTGGTAATGGTTGCAATTGCCGTTGATCGATTTACATCTTTAGCAAGACCGTTACGTTACAACAATTTAATCACACATTCAGCCGTTGAGAGGTATATTGCTGTATTTTGGGCCTATTCGTCTCTAGTTGGATTCACCCCATTAGGTTTTACTTTAGTAAATGGAGTCAATTACAGGTAGGTCCATATATCATTTAATATAATTACGATAGCTGTAAATTTCAAAAGCGGTAACGGATATCGATCGACAGATATGCTATACCTGTCCTATCGTGCATACAAAAAAATATTACCCGTCCAAGCTAAGAAGAACTTCGGGCGGGAGGGCACACTCAGGCCTTGAAGACGATAAAGCACGGAAGCCTCGACTATATTCAGAATGCGTGATTTGGTTCTTCTCAGTCTGGACGGTTAATAGCAGAAAATTAACAAGATGTTACTAGTTATTATCATTGCTGAACTGTTAAGCCTAACTAAATCTACCTACTGTATTCAATCTAGTTCAATATAGCTTTCTGAAACAGGATTAAATTGTCCTGATAATATTAAATGTTATCAATCATGGTTTGAGTAATAAAGCTTGTCTCTAGTGGTGTGGTTTTTTACATTCGAGCCTTAATAGTGACATAAATTTGTATAAATTAGTCTCTACAAACATCCTAAAGATTGGATCCATTAATCGGAAGGTCCTGAATAAATATCAAATATTTAACCGGAAATTGTACAGATTCAGGATTTTTTTTCACAAAAATAATCTGTTTTTCGATTTTCTTTCAGAACAGGAGATTGTTCGTTCGGTAGTCTGGTAGCAAAACCAGTTCAACTCTTCATGTTCTGTGCCGTCTATGGTCCAAGTGCTCTCGTTCTTCTTGTATGTTATGGTTACATCTATTTTATAGCTAGAGGTCACGCCCGAGCCATTTCCGAAGTTCGACATTCAATTCAGCACACTTCCGGGGTATCCGGTTCACCACGATACGGTCTAGCATTGGCAATAACAGCAGGACTCTTCCTAGGTCTTTGGTTACCGTTTCAAGTAAGTTTTAAACAATAAATTGGGCGTTACACTGGGATAGTGTCTTCTTTTTGAAACGGTGAATTACGTTCTAGTTGAATGATTTTTCTCGGTAACGAGAACTGTGTCACATCACTTGCATTTTCCCGACATTAATTGACTGGAAAATTTCCGATAAATTTACTTGTAATCTGAACTACTGTAAAAAAAGACGATGCAATTTATTAATTGATAGTTTTTGTGTGTTCACTTCATACACACAGCAAGAGACGAGACAAGAATCTCATAAAAGTCGGTTGTTGTTACAAATTTGATGTGATCACCGGTGTCGTTTTTGTTCATTCAATTTCGTTACAGCCGTCTGATGAAATTAAATTAACGGAAAACGTCTTCTTCATACCTAGATCTAGTTAGAAAAAAAGATAGAGTATATAATAGTAACAAAATTTCGGATGAAGTACCTACTTCCTGATTGTTCATCTTTCGTTTTTATTTGCTAACATGTCGATGACCTTCGGTAACAATAACAATAAATCAATTCCGAGTTTATCAACCCTTAACAAGTTAGAAAATTGTTATGAAAACTTTCAGTAATATAGACTGACACTCATTTCGGGGTGGGTTATAATTTTTTTCTCTATTATTTTTTTTTTAATTATTCATTTCTTCAGTTAATGTTTTATTCATTGACGTTGAAGGCATTTACACTGACGTAGTTGATGGTGGATACAAAAGATGAAGGGTGGATTGCTATTTTTGAATGTCTACCCTATAATTTTCATAAAGTCAAAAGAAAATGACGTAAACCACCAGCAACGTGATAGATCAACACGTAATATTGAAGCGTAGGTCTTTCAAATAATATTCGGATTACCTCTCTACATAAATTCGATACATTATTGAAATTTTCTGTTTTGGTTTCTGGCGAACGAAAATACAAATGCAAATTTTCCGTGAAATTTCATTTGTCTGACAGTATCAATCTAAGACGTTGCTAACAGCCTCAGGTTAAATTTTGAAGAGACAGTCCAATTTGGAGTTTGTCAAGCTAAACATTTAAATCCTTAGCACAGATTCTATTAATATGGAAAACATGATGAAAATCCGAGATAGGGATCTATAGACATATATACATGTATACATCTTTACCCACCATCATAAATTAAGCAGATTAAAAATTTAAATGTAAATATATAATCTGCAGAAAACCTTCTCGTGAAAGAGAATTTGTTAATATAACGCCTCTATCTGTATTTTGTCTTATAAGGTGTCTTTTCGAAAAATTCTCGTTTGTGGATAATTTGCCAATAAATTGTGTTCAGACATTGTTTCGGGTGTTTATTAACACGTTCACTATTAACAAACTAATTTGAGATCTATTGCTGGTGTTGCATTTTCATTAAGTCGAACATCAAACGACTTACCCGTATTTGAAAAGCTATCGTTACACCACCCCAAACAGGCTAAATAATTATTGCTGTTACTGATGGAAAATTTGTGGAGACCATATAATTAGGTAAATATTTAAATCTGAATCTACATCCTTTAAATGTTAACCGATTTATTTTCTACATGATAGGAAATTATTTTATACGAGTATGTGGTATTCTATCAAACTTTTGATTGATCAAACTGGCTGTAGATTAATCAGATATGTTGCAAACTCATTGTCAGTATGACTGTAGAAAATAGTTTACTCTAACAATTCACAGGATATGTTTATTTAAATATACAACAATAGGAAATACAGACAAATTTCTGTGAATTGTGAGAGAGTTTTGTTTAAGATAAAATTATGGTGGATGCGCCGGGGCAGTTTTCAATAAAACCAAGAATAATACAGTATGCTATAAGGAGAACGGTATATAAATTTAAAATGTTTTGTTTCGTTTTTCAATTTAGAGGTATAAATCTGTGTTTTCTTTGTAACAAAAAAAGAGGATTTTTCTATGGAAATCTGGAAAATTTAGTAGAAAAAGTTTTGTTATTTATAGACTGAATACGTTGTGATTTAACATACGCTAAATTATCTGAATTTGTATTTTATTTTTTAAATTTTTCTTTAAAAAAAAATAGGAAACTGTCTTTATTGTGAGACTTATTGGAACTGATTGGAAATATGAACGGATATTGTTGCTTTTGTTCTATTATGCAAAATTTATGTTTGGGATACGTTTGCAAAAAGTAAACCAATCGTTCAGTCATATCCATTTCATCTTCGAACTGATAAAATAACTTTACAATTGAACAAGTCAATAAAACATTCAAGACTGTTTGCCGTTCCTTTGATCTGAACGTTATATTCGTTTCAAATAAATATTCAAAAATTCACGATGTACCGTAAAAATAAAGCACATCTAGTCGAATATTCAAAAATCCATCTAGACTATTCAATAAACATCACAAGATTCCATTCATAATTTTGTTGTTATTTCAGTTGTGCATGCTAATGGATGTATTTTTTGGCACCAATATCCTATCAGCTTGGGTGGCCGTCTATTTAGCTCTACCAATATTGGCTAGTAGTGCATTCAATCCATGGGTATATGGTTATCGTAATTCGGAATTACGTTCAGCTGTTCGTCGTGTCGTCGATGATCTTCTAACAGCATTGGGCTTCACTTATCGTAGTCAACAAGTCTCCGATCAGATAGCACCGAGTGCTGCGGCTACGGCCGGTGATCATGCCTCATTCATCAATCACGTTCAAGGTGATTGTCTCAGTTGGAAACCGGATGGTGATTTTTTGCTTGTACCGATTGCTCGTCCAGAAAGTTCCGGTGTCGCATCCGATGGTGATGTTTCGAAGGTGTTCAGAGATAATCCGAGGATTATTATTACACGTGAAGGACAACCGAAAACGTTACGTCTATCGAGAAGTATGGTGGAGAGTTTTGCGATTACTAAAGGATCAGATGTCCTAGTGATCAAAGGCGATGGGATGAGGCATGGTGCTAGTGTTGTATAGATTTTCATGCTCAAATTTATACCACACTATCATTGGAACTTGAACACCAACGAATTAGTCTTATGTAGCAGGCGACTGAGACATATATACAGCCTAACATTATCAATGCACCAATCTCGACTTTATGCACTTGATGATAAAAAGTCAATAAGTTCCGAAACAAAAACCTTTCATTTGATTCCCTAAAACCTAAAACCAAATGAAATCGAAGCTTTAACTATGACACTTATTCTAGAACCAATTAGAATTAAGTTATTTGTATCTATCCAGCTCGACTGATTGTAAGATTTATTTTTCATACCAGACCCTTACCTCATATTCTAGTCGTTTCATATAATTGTATTTAACATTTAATTGAAATTGAAATTGACTCATATTGAGTCGGTGATTTCTACGATAAAACGTATTGACGTTATCATTATATGGACTGATAACAATGATTCCAATATTTGTTTCAGAAAACTAACAATAAGCAGAAAAATAGGACTTTATACGATTAATGATAACGTCGATAAAGAAAAAAATATAAACGTTGTAATATTAATAGCTGTGCCAATTATGGATGTGTTTTGCAAATTTACTTCAAACCAAAAAAAAAGTATTAATAATTCTATATTGGATGTTGTTAAACACATAAAAATTCTATGTAATGAAGTTTATATTTCTACGAGAGGTATTGCAGAAGTAATAGGCTGTGAAGAAAGATTACAAAGAATAAAGACAATTTTGTATATATTTTCGTGTTTGTTTTTTTTCAATTGAAACACACAAGATTATTATTCAAAATATTTATTTCTAAAGCTATAAAATTTTGTTGATTTCTTTTCAGTGGACTCTATTTTTTCCTGTAAAATTCCTATATTTCTAATACATTTCAGTTTATAAATACTTTATTATTATTATTATTAATATTAATATATACTCTATAAGCAGTCTTTTACAAATGCCATCTACGGACTGAGCATTTTTGCACGAAAATTTGATCGAAAAAAAAATTGACAACAGGAGCAAAATTTTTTGTGGGAGAGAAGGAATTTTTTCAAAAAAAGAACCTAAAAAATAAATACAATCTCCTAAATCTAAACATAAATATTAAAGAATTCTATAATACAAACAAATAAACATCGACATTCAAAATAATAATAATAATATTATTGACAAAAAAATCATACTACAAAATAGTCGACGGTTGGTCCTAGAACATACGTTCTATTTGTTCCGTTTTGCGAATGAGAAAGAAAAATTCAAGGAAGAGGCACCAAATATTGCCACCATCATCATCAAGTCTTCAATGGAACCTTCAAGTCCTAATTGGTGATTGGACTTTCCTTACATTACTCGTTTCAAGTTGTTCTATCCTTTTAATGTTTTCAACAACTTCACTGTATTCTTCTAACAATTTCCAAAATTCGTTCTTTCGATGTTCAGCCTCCTCCTAGAAAAATCACCACAACAACCGAAAAAATTAGATTTTATAGATTAGATGTGTGTTGAAACTTACAAGGATCTTCTTAATGGTATTATCGTTGGGGTAGATTCGTGGTGTTGTAACACTGGTAGCAGCTGGAGTTGCATTAGAGGTGGGATCTTGTGGTTTTTCTTTATTGTTGGACGGTTTCGGAACTGAATCGAAATCATCGATGACAATACTGGAACAATAATTGATCAAACAATTATCCAAATGGAATTGTGGATTATTTTGCGAATTATGTAATGGCTAGTTTTTTTTTTTGTAATATCGTCGAGTTGTAAAAGACGGCGTTCTATTTACTTGTAAAATTGAAACAATTAAGGTAAGTACAGATAGTAAGTTTCATGTCAGAAAGGGTCGTTTCTTACAGTTCACCGACCTAAATAAAGATCGATCTGGAATGGTATTTTGTTGGTGTTGCTGTTGTTGTTGGTTGTTTTAATAAGGTTGTTACAATTTATGTAGCAAATTTCAACGTAGTAGATGAGTAAATTGTTTGTTTAATCAACAAATAATGGTTGAATGTTGGGCATTTATTTTCAAACCACCGACATTTAACCAAATAGCTAATTTTTGTTGTGTTGAAAGAATAAATGATATTTTCGATAATTTTAGAATTTACCAGAGACGTATTAAAATGATTATTACAACAGAAATTTACCAAATCTATAATTAGATAATATTTGAAAATAATCAATATTGTGGGCAATTACAGTTAAGAATAGAAAAAAAAACTCCACTGGACGGAAATTGAAATTTTAATGAATCGGATACGATGGTAATCAATCGGAAATGAATCAATAATATAACTTTTGTTGTTTTGTAGAAGACTTTATTGTATGTATATGAAAAAAGACTTATTGTAAAAGTTCCTTTCAGGCTTGTAGAGATTTTTCACCACTTGGACATTCTAAATTTAGTCGTGGCGCCTGTTGGAATTCAGGCCGATGTTAGTACTGGAGAACATCATCGAAAAAGAAAAAAACTTTATGTATATATCCTTCCATCGTCCTGATTTGTTGATCTGTACACAATTTGCATTCTTTATTGCAAGTTGTGTAAAATTTTCTACATCTGGCGGCTTTTTATGGGATTTCTTATTTTTGGTCGGTTGGCCCTGTTTTTTTTAACACATTTTTCTGTATGCCTTTTTGTGTATATTTTAATATACATTTATGATTGGAAGTCTTTTAATAGCTTCCTTGACCTTGGCAAATGTAGCTTCTTATACAAATGTTACGATTAGTGTTAAAAATATGGACGCACGTGGAAGAATCATGTTTTAAATAGGAAGTGCATCGTGTTGGAGTATTTATTTTTCAGCGAAAACCGACATAAACATCAAAAAATACCTGTATTTTGGACCTTTTTCTGTCTATTTAGCACACCACTGATTAGTGTTTTCTATGAAAAGTGACTGAAAATTTGCACGAAACTGTTCAGATGAATCTATTCATAGGGAACTATATTTGATTTCCGGTTTTTCCAATAAAAGAAAAAGACTATTTTCGACAAATTGGTTACAATAGAAGTTGAAAAGTCTCAAGTTGTTCCAAGAAAGTACGAAAAACTTTCAGATCCTTCTTCAAACTTAAGCAATCCAATTTTATCCAGACCACTAGACAAATAAATATTCAAAATTGTCCTTCTAGAAAATGATTCAACAATTAAAAAAAAAAGAAAAGTCTCTGAATCCTAATAACGTTTTAATTACAAAACACTTAATATGATAAGAAACAAAATTGGTTTATATAATTTCAATCTAATTCTAAGCAATTTTCGAAGTAATTGCTTTTTGTCTCGTATAAATATATAAGCTAGTTTCAATTTATCATCGAATTAGATCTTATTTAGAAATTTCCATAAATTATCGAGTTAGGATAGATTTTGTATATATTTTCACATAGTTTTCACGTTACTGGAAAATTTCATCTACAATCCATAATAAAATACTGACAGATACACGTAGATATGATTCATTTAGAAATAACCGAAGTATATATTTCGTTAAGGAATAATTCATTGATTGGGTAGTAATTGAGGTCGATCGAATATCATTCCAATTAGTACCTACTACTAATTTTTAAATTAATGATATATGGTTTAGCTTTTTTCTAGTGTAGGTTTTCAATCAATAGGATAAAAAAAAAAGAATGTGGCAGTAGTATTTTACATGAGGGTTGACGATCCTGCCACCTAATCCTAATCAATGGTATATTTAGTTTCTAAATTTAGGAATTGAAAGAATAACGTGGGTGGCCAAACAACATATTCGTGATCGTGTCTATGACGTCAACAATGATACATTATCAATGAAATGATAAATGATAAAATTATAATAGAACTGATAATGATTTGCGCCAATCTGTACCTTTAATACTAGATTTGACGTCAGATTTATTTAAAAAAAAAGTTTTTCGAAATTTTTTTTTGAAGACACTCACCTGAGTGAGGCTAAACCTTTGGTGGTGTCCACGACAGGACTTTCGACAGCTTCTCCAGATCGCATTTTTATAAAAAAATCTCGCTCGACTCCTGTATTATAAACTTTTAAGGATTTAATTTTAAGGAAGCCCAAGTTTCTTAGTTATGTTTGTTGTTTGGAAATTCGTCGTATTTGTTTGGTTTGTAATCAAGAGCACACTCTACGACTGTTATTCCTGCTGTTGTTGCTGAACTCAAAACACGCCACTTATTGAACTGAACCGGCACAGCAGGACGGTACAATACCCGCAGCAGTTGAAAACGATTGACGTTGGCCACCATACGTAGATTAAGTCTCCCCCCACTATTCCTTATACCGATTTCTATACTGCATATATCCTTGTCCTAGAGACAGGCTTCAGGATTTTTTAGTGAATCGCCGGAATAACTAATTGCTCCTTGAATTAAGAGTGTGGGCGAGCGGGGGAGGTTGTACGCTACATACGTACATACATACATATATCCATGCATATATGTATGTTTAGGGGTAGATTTAGAACTGAATTGAACAAATGACAGAAATCCCAGGATGAGTCAGGATTTTCCTTTGTTCAACTAGTATACGATGATTTAATAAAGACATAAAGAGGGCAATAATCAGCGTGGTTACGATGTGAACCTGTGATAGGAATGAACTGTCGCTATGTCATTATTTTACACTTTTATTTTGTTTTTCACAATAACTTTTCAGTACGTGAAATATTTTGATCTGACAAGTTCATTCTATTGGAGAAATCAATCAATAGTGTGCATAATAGAATATATAGGAGTTCGTTTGCATTTGATATTTCTCGCATGCAACGGGTTTCGCAACCAAATTGTCCTTTACCTGTTTTTTCAAAATCAATACTGAATTTAATCAAATTTCGGAATATTTAATGTTGCTTCAAGTTAAGAAAAACCAACTCTTTCCTTTGATTAATTACTTATTCTACACGACCCGTTTCGACTCTCATACAACTTATGGCTACTGATGATAGCTGTGTGGCGGCCGAAACCGGTAGCGTCTAGATTGACGATAATAAGTAATTAATACCAGGAAAGAGTGGGATATTTTAGTTTAAACAAATGGTCGTTGTAATATTATTGTTTTATAATTGACAAATTTTCCATAACCTTCCAAAATTTCAATGTTTTTTGTTCCTTTTTTTGTAAATGCTTTTACTACACTAACGAAAACAATGCAATTAAATTTCTCCACGAATAAAGCAATGCAATGCAGAGATTTTCACGCTAAAATTGTCAAAAGCAAGCTGTTCATTCTAGTGATGGTAGGCTGTTAAGTCACAGACAAGGTACGATAAAGAGAATTCTTCATGAAGTAATCTAAAAGACTGTTCTGTTTTATTATAAAATAATTTCAAATAGAATTCTATATTTTTCGAGATATTGCACAGATTAATTTTGAAATGTGAAAAGTTCATGAATTATTTCATAAATAAGGTGATAATTCATAGAGAACCGGTGAAACTTTTCAAATTCAATTTTCTTTGGAATAATGATTTTTCAGTAAGAATCAAAAAAAATAAATAAATACCTAACGACTCGAACTGTTGGAAAAATCTATTTCATGTTGAAATAATTAAAAGCTAAATAGAAAGAAAGAGGCCACGAATAAGGTGTAACAACTAAGCAATAAGATGATTTGAACCGGCTGGGGAATCTTGAAATAAACACACAGAGAGAGAAGATTGAAGGAATAACCGTCAGCAGGACAAAAAACATGAGTCCTCAAGGTTCAAACTACTATATCTGTACTGTATATACAATATAACCTTCACTGTTATTATTATTATTATTATTATTATTATTATTATTACTAGTCAGAGAAATCTTGACCTAACGTAACCAAAAATAAATTACAGCACATGAGGGGGTAGTATTGAAAGGACAATTTTCAGCTCGCAAATCGAGACTTCAGATTTTCGTGTTGTTCGCAATATATTGAATCAAAATAGTAATCAAAAGATGCTTTGTAATGGAATTCGTTTTTTAAAATACAATAGTTCTGAAAATTCCCAGACTTTTTTTTATAATAAAAGAGGCCGTTTCAGGGAGACAACCGCCTAATACTTGACTGTGGACTTAAAACCCAAAAGAATATGCAAAAAAAGAAATTTGGAAACTATGAATATAACTTCGTTTTGTTTTCATTGTATTTTATAGACACTGTTTTGTTTATTTTGAACGTGATTTCAAAATAGAACCTGTCAATCTTATCAGTTTCGATTAATCTTTGATAACAAACAAATTAAATATTTAATTGTAATTTATCAATTTAGTAGAGGATTCTATTTAGATACTAGAATGAATTAGTTAAATACAGTCATCTTTAATGGTTTCAATCTTTAATCACAGAAGACTGTGTGTATCTCTCGATCTGTTGTCGTTATTATCATGAATATTTTAAATGACTTCCTCCCTTGTGTAAAACTGATGGAAAACGTGCTACAGCCCTTTATATTATCGATGATAATAACAACTTACACAATGATTATGCATTTTTTAAATATAATTATGCAACACCATTAAATCAACGTTTAAATTTATTAAAAGCATTGATTCTTTGTATTTTCAGACTTTATTATATAACACGTATAATCATTAATAATTTCGTTGAATTGCTAATAAAAGAAATAATAATCCTGTAAAATCCAGAATTAGCACATTCCCGGATTTCATTTTTATATCCGGTTAGGTCTTTAAATAACGTTATCATTAGCCTGTTCTTTTTATGGACATTTTAAAAATGAAATTAATGTATTTTTCGTTATACGTTGTTATAAACAACTATTGAATTTCATCAAATCATTTATCTGATAAAGGATGAAAATAAAAATTGTTGTTAGAGTTCAACAACCGAAGTTAACTTTTTATTTGGATATTTAATGAGCTGAATGAATAAAACTAGCAAATTTTCTATATGTATAGTTCTGATTTAAATTCCAAAGAAGTTACTTTATCAATTATCAGTTATAGTTTTTGTTACAAATCAACTACAATCGTGATAGAAAAATAATGGAAAAATATTTGTTTTAATAATTAGAAGAAAAAAATTGAATTTTAATTACTGGAATTAGTGCAAAGAAATTTATCGTTGCCAGAGGCGGCTGTTCGTAGGAGGACTTTGATAATGATGTTACTAGTGAAGAATGTGGTTTCAGAATTATTTGTTTATTAACAAATTCGATTACCTATAAAATTTTCATAACCAGTTCCGTACAAAGATCGATTCTCATTCATTAGAATCCCTTATTAAACAAAAAAAAGTATTTAACAATCATGCTCCGGTAATTGCTTATGTAAGAATAGTTTGACGTCATTTCAAAAGAAGTTAATTGTTTCATGTTCACAACTTATCGAATATTCATTATATCAATGCAATTTGTATCAATTATCGAACAGGAAAAAAACGCATATAATATAGAAAAGAAATTATCGCATAAAAAGTGGATCAAAATAGGATAAATTTGGAATTGTGTCGATAATAATAACACTTGAAATTTGTTGATAAAAATTAATGAAACTATCCTGAAGAATTATTTGAAATAATAAAAACTTCGCTTTACCGATAGGAAAATTCCTAAAAGACTCATCTCATTAGAAAACCTAACCGGTTAATAAACGATTCTAATAACAATAATAATAATAAAAACAATTATAAACAATAACAACAACAATCATAATATTGATGATTTTTCCATTATGTGTCCTGGATTTTCCGAACCGATAAATAGTGTTGATAATAATAAATAAAATCGACTTATTATCTCAATGATCCTAAAATTAAAATTCAGGTCGAACTCACCTAATTGATGACTTATCCATGTTGATGACAATGATGATACTGGCCTTGTCACTGAACAAGAACAAATTCTAAACTTAAAATATATGTATGAATCGATTTGTCGTGAAAGGATAGAAATGTTTCCCACAACTAGAGTAACACCGAATCAACGGCAATTATTTATTGCATTAAATCGTTTAGAACAGTGTACACGGCTTTTGATAACAATCAGGTTGACGTTGCATATATATTGGAAACAATAGCAGTACGTCTGTTACGCCTCCAGGCAAATACCATCATATTTGCCCCATTGGTAAAATTTACGTCATTTTTTTTTTTAATGTATGGTTTTTAAAATGGATTCAACCTTGATGGTGAAAGTAAATTACTACGACCATTGTGTTTCAAGTTGATGAACGTGGTTTTTTTTGACCATGTTCCAGCTCAAAGATCATAAAGAATGCCGTATTGGAAATTTGACTATCTACGTACACGTTGACTATTTCGTTTATTAAATAGTGAACGAAAATATTCCGAAAATAGTAAGATTGTTTCAATAATTAGTTAAATGTACGTTGGGTGATTTGCGTCACAAGAAACGTGGAAAATTGTCAGCCGTTTCGATCATAATGGACAATTTTCAAAAGAGTCAAGTCCTGTACTGATATCTGAAGAATGTTCGTGATTATCCTTCGATTCTAATGGAAGTAGGGTCATGAAAACGCATCGAGGACCATACAGAATGTCTCAGTCTAGCAGATTATAGAAAATTTCACTCTAAACGACTGCCATTTAGTTCAATAATCATTACAGAACTGGGATTAATCAGACTTTAGCGGTAGTTTGATAGACGTGTACTTTATGTTCCATGGAAACTTTCCAGTTGGATGTTCTGTATAATGATGACAACGACTGGTAATATTGGTGTCATCAAGTCCTTGTAAATACCACACAATCAACCATTAAATTAATATATACCTATATTTAGCGGAATTGAGAATCTAATAAAAAAGCACAATAATAAAAGTATTGATTAGACGAAATTTCTTATTCCCTATATAATATTGATGATGATAATAATAATGACGAAAGACCATAATTTCGATAAACTTAAAGGACCTTAATTGACGTCAGATTTGACGTCATTAAATCCATTCTTGGTTCATTCAAAAAGACCTAGACCTAGAATTACCTATTTATAGAAAAGTTTATATAGAAGTTTATTCGATGCACGAATTCCATTAGGGACGGCGAAATAATACACGAAATTACTGTCACGACAATAACAAAACATTTCACTGTAGTATAATATTAGTTACATGTAGCTAACTATATATGTATTGTAATCATTATCTAATGATCAGATTTAGTAGTTATATAATATGATCTATACATGTGTAGGTAGTTTGATATAATAGAAGGGTAGCTGTTTCAATATCAAAACTAAAATCGAACAAACTAGTATATTTAAATGTAGATTATTCAATTTTACACATGGAAATATTTATAGAATATCACAACTATTTCAGTCATCAACGGATTTAGTTGAGTTTAAAAATTGTCAACACATTGGAAATTGTTTATTTATCGCATACTTTTCAGTCAACTGAAACGGAACGCGAGCGAGAGAGAATCGAAGGGAAAGTTTTCAAGATTTTCGCATTCCAATTGGAAAATGTTTTTTTAAGTTTCGACAAAATTCCACGACAAAATCTGGCTTCTAGTCGATATAGAGGATCCATTTGTATTTCGTAAAATAATGGCCTTATAATTCCCCCCTCGGTTTGCGTATTGGTATGGAGAGATTTTCGTCCTCCTAGCTTTCTCCCTCCGTTTTTAGAAAGAGAAAAAGAACACCGTTGTCTTTGTTTTTAGAGAGAGAGAGAGAGTAAGGGGACACTAGAGATTGGACATTAGATTGATATAAAAAATATTTTTCTCGATATAACTATTGGTGCGTTGAATGGGATGAATTTGGCTCGTATTTACTTTTCCTGTGATAATATTTAGGAACTGGCCTTTATTATATTTTGCATAACTAACTTAACAATGAAGGAAGCACTATGGTAAACTTCCGACCTAATCATTTCTGGCCGGATCCTTTCCTAATGAAAACCTTTCTCCACTCCCCCTCAAAAAAAAAAGACAAAAATAAACTTTTAAAAGTTGAATAGAAGTCCTAAAACTTCTTTAAATCGACCATCTCTTTTGAAAATCCATCACCATCACTTTTGAAAATAAATTAGTATCGTTACCTTAAGGGTTAATTTCCCTAGAAAATATATTTGTCAAAGAGAAATTTAAACATTTTCCTGCAATTAACACTCTGCCTGACTATAAAAACTTTTCTCTACTCAAGTAATAGTGTAAAATTGAATAATGTTATTGAAGTAAAACTGCAGAGCTTCCTTATTACTTTGATGTTAAATTGAATGACTGTTAGAAAAAACAAAAAAGGTCTTTACACTCTTTAATTACTGTATTTTACTTGTTTATTATTTTTTCCAAGGTAGAATATATGTTTTTTTCGGCGATTTGCATTTGTTTTGCCAATTTTTAAAATGAGTTCCTTAACTCTAACAAATTCATTGATTAGATCTTTCATCGCCAATAACTGTCCGATCCCAGGTAGACTCTTTCTGTTCCGCAGGACATGAAAAGCTAAAAAAACTAACAAATTTGTGGATGTGATATTGTTGTTTATGTCCTAAATTAGAATAACACTTATTCAATCATCTTTGATTTAAGGAATTGCGTTAGCAGTAACCTAAAAAAGCTAATTCGAGAACAGTTCGCCAATTCCTTTAAATGATATGTATAATACATATATAACAATAATATACATACATATGTTGCGAACATTTAGAAGTTGAAAACTTTTCTCTATCGGCCAAAAATTTCTATAAAAGTTATTTCTTCCAGACCATTTTTATAACATATACACACAGTTTGACGATGATCGGAAATAAATACGTTCAAAATTTTCTTCGTACGTATTTCTCAAGTGTTGACAAGTCCTGATCCAAACAAGATCCCCATTTTGCTCTCTTCATATACGTACGTTACATTTTTTTTCATTTCCACACCAGTTCAAGTTAATGGACCAATGTCAAGTAATTTCTTCAGATTTGCCATGAGTGAGAAATGTGTAAAAGCCCATCGGGTTTTTTTCCAATTTCTTTTTATTATTTCTACACTGTAGTCTCAGTTTTCAAGTATGTATTGACGCAATTTATGTGCGTCAAGGTGCAAAAATTAGATTATCTATTCCTAGTTTATTTATTATATTTGTATCTATAGATGATTTGCCGACAAATGTCCTGGTGCCATTCAAAAAAAAAAAATAATAATAAAAAATTGAATGTTTTTCCGAATGAAATTGCAAAATATAAACAATTATCAATAATTTTTATTATACTCTCTTTCTTTGATTTGATAGTAAAACATCACAGAACCGGATTATTCCTATAATATGTCTCGAGAATATACGTAAATTCAAATCTAACATGACACGTTATTTAAAATCTCCTTTTTAAAATGGCATCAAAACTGACAACTGTTTCACATTTTTGTGTTGTTTGGAACACGAGATAGAGATCAGCTTCCTATAATTCGCATTCTTTTATGTTCATCTGCCCCGGTAAAATTGTCAATTTTCCTTTTTAGGAATTCTCTTTTCGGTAGATTTTCTCAGGCAAAAAGCGGGCATCTTACTTCATCGTTGATTAATCAAAATTGTTAATATCATCTTATTTTGCATATTTCCGTTTTTTTTTTGTTTAATGTTATGGTAATGTTGGAATCGTCATAAAAATCCTGAAAATGCAATAAAATCTCTCTCAATTCCCATCATTTTAATGTATTTTAATAAAATCTTCAACTTTATATTTTCTCGGTTTTTCGAAGAGGCTCAATTTTTAACATTATATAATGCTACTGTTTGAGAATTTATTTTGTTTCTTGCAGTTATTTCCTTTGATATTTATCGTGACATTTTGATGGTACCTTTATGGAATCAAAACTAAAAATTTCTAGAAGGAGAATCTCGACCGTCATACATAACTAATGTGTGGAGACTTGTTCATGTTCTAGTCAGGTATCTGTTTTATCGTATTCTGACCAAATATTACTACAACTTTAATGATACACCTCTCGACTAACATCGTCAAGAATCTATTGTATCTGGTATTGTATTTTTTAGTAGATTTCTCCACCGTCATAATTTCGTTTTAGTTTTATACGTTCATCGAAATAGACCCGGATCAATTTCTAATTTTCCTCTTTTATTATAGCGACTGCAATCAATTATTTTACAGGTGTATTATTGATGGATCAATAGAATTATGAAATTTTTAAACTAATTTGTTTTTGATCAATACACACGTGTATTGTGTAGTTTTAAAGTCAAGGGTTCGCGAGGCTCAAAACATTATAAATTATGGTTCAAAATGTTTATAAATCTCATTATTTGTTGTCTATACGAAACCCCGCTAGTATAGTAAGCCCTTTTATTATTTATATACTTAAGGTTTTAAATCTTTATCAGTTCGTTGTGGGTGGTGGTGGGGTTAAAAAATTGATTGCATGATAATACTTGAATTATTTATTGCTTGATTATACAATAATCTCATTGTATAATTTATCTATTGATTTGTTTTCATATTATTCGTGTAATTAATTCTTTAAATTACCTTATCTTGAATTGAAATCTTAATAACAATAATTCTTTATTATAAACGGAATTAGTACTGCGATTAGATTAATAATATTGATTACAGTAATATAAATATATTGCAACAACAAAAGTTCAGATAGTAAGATCCCTGTCACACGAGGAGAATACAATTCAATTTAGCGACAAGGTCAATACAAATTGAAATATTGGTGAACTCTACCCTGTCACACGGGCGTTTCACAATTACAATTAACGCACGCGCAAGGCGTAGATTGTCATGTGTATAGTGAGCTTCATCTTCTAGGGAATATCGACTTTTAAAGTCTAATTAGTTTATGGTAGGGTCCAACAAAAGACTTCGGTTTCTTCAACATTTGCAATAGAGAATTATAATCTACAATCCTAAACAGATCCTAGAAAAGAGAGATCTCCTTGCATCTGTTTAGAGTTGTAAATTATAATTCTCTATTGTAATGGTTGAAGAAATTGTAGTCTTTTGTTGGTTCCTACAAGAAACAAATTTGACTTTAAAGGTCAATATTCCTTAGAAGATGAAGCTCACTATTTGTTGTGTATGTTTCTTGAACAAACAGCTGATGGCAGCCATGCTTTTAGATGCCGCGCATGCGTAGTTAACACACTTTAGCTAAATAGAGTTCTGAACAGCCAATTTACTAAATACATTTCGCCCCTCATTAACTGAATATTGTGTGCTGTCACACGGCAAATTGAGAACCAAGGTAAATGCGAACTTGGTTAAATTGAATTGTATTGTGTCCGTGTGACAGGGATGTAAGTTTCATTATGAAAATACGTGTAATATCTATTATTAGATTACTTAATTTTTGTTTCAATAATAATTGTTGTTGATAAAACACAAATTTCAGAATAAGTTCGTATTTATTGAAAGTAGACAACAATTACATTACGATAATAATAATAATAAAATACAATTAACTTTAACAAACAATTGTAAAATTGCAAACAATAACGGATATTGCGAAAATAAAATAAAACAATCAAGGTTGTTCGACAACCAAATAGGTTGCGTTAACTGGTAATAATAAATTATATTTTTTTGTGTTTGAAGTCTAATAGAAAATAAATGCAAAATAAATACATAAATAAATAAAAATCCAGAGCCAAACATACAAAAAAAATTAACATTAATTTAAATAAATTTCAATTTAATAATAAATTTTAAAATATATCAACAAAACAAACAAATTAATCCTCCTCTGGTTCTTCCTCTCCAGCGGGTTCATCTTCAGTCGGTAAGTCTTCTGCCACTGCTGGTTCATCATCAACAGAGACAGGATCATCGTCAGCTATGGCAGGTTCATCTTCAACAGCCGGTTCTTCTGGCACATCCTCACTTTCTGCCACAGCTGCATCCTCTTCATCAGCAGTCGGCTCCTCAGTTATACCTTCTCTAGCCGATTCCTCTAAAGCTCTAGCTTCAGCTTCAAGAGCGTCCAGTTCAGCTTGTTGTCTCTCGAGCTCAGCTAGTTCAGCTTCTTGTTGTGCAGCTTCAGCTTCTTCTCTAGCTTTCTCAGCTGATTCAGCTTCTTGTTTAGCTAATTCAGCTTCCTGTCTAGCTAGTTCAGCCAATTCTTGTTCTTGACGTTCTAATTCTTCTAATTCAGCTTGTTGTCGTGCCAATTCAGCAGCTTCAGCTTCTTTTTGTGCTTGTTCTTGTATTTCTTTCTCTTGACGTTCAAGTTCAGCCAATTCGGCTTCCTGTCTCGCTAATTCGGCAAGCTCTTCGGCTTGTCGGGCGAGTTCAGCCTCTCTTTCTTCTTCAGCTTGACGGGCAATTTCTTCAAGACGAAGAAGTTGCTGACGTTCCTCTTCTGCTTTGCGCTCTTCCTCCAAGCGACGCTCCTCCTCCAGACGAGCTCGTTCCTCCTCGTCTTGGCGAGCTTTCTCGATTGCCGCCTATAATGATTTTCGAAAAATAAAAACAAAAATATATTTTTAATTAATGGATTACTTGTTTAGCCAATTCCTCTTGACGAGTTTGTTCAGCTTGACGTTCTAATTCGGCAGCACGTTCAGCAGCTGCTTGAGCGGCAAGTTCCTCTTGACGAGCCAGTTCAGCCTTTCGAGCAGCTTCCTCTTTTTTGGATTGCGCCACATTTCTAGCTTGTTCTTCAGCTAGTGCTCTTGAATCGACTTTAATTAATGCTTTGTTACAATAATTGCTGGAATTTACCTTTCTTCGGCTAGTCTGTCTTCTTCTTTCTTACGTTTAGCCTTAAGTGCTTCTTCCACATCATCTTTCTTCTTGGGTGCATCATCATCAGCATAGATTCTTGCTAGACGAGCAGCTCGAGCATCACGCAATTCTTGCATTTCTTTCGCTTGTGTATCATCAACAGGCCTTTTTACAGAGAAAATCCTTGAAGGACGAGCAGGCGATAAAGGTACTGAAAATTGTATTTCAACATGATTTTAATTTTTTTTTTATATAAATAACGAAATGTCACATTTCACAAAATGAAGAAGTAAGCAATGTTTTTTGGGCAATTTTAACGATTTTTAGAGCAAAATCGAGAAAATTTGACCCAGTGAAAGATTAATTGCACCTACAGTGTTAGTTATGTTTGAATTAATCGTATATTCTTAGTTTTATAATTTGATTTTAGACTTACATGTGCTGGTGGACTCCTCCCATCCATTTTCGAACGTTTTAAGGCTTTATTTATCAATTGTTTGATTTAATTTGTTTAATTTTTAATTGTTAGAAAAATTCACACTATACGTATATAAACTAATAGTTGAAAAAACGTATACAACAAGAGGGAGCAAAAACATCCTTCGAAAAATAGAGGAAACTAATCATGCTGAAAGAGAAAATAATCTGCACACTACGGTCGTTACGTAGTGTTGAGGACAAAATGGTTCAGTCCCGATGAGCGTTAATTGGAAAATAAACATTAATATTCAGAAATAACAATAACAATAATAATCAAACAAAAATTTTAATAAAATAGAATTTTATTGAACAATAGCTTCGTTTTTAGAATGAAAATAAATATACAATTTGCATGAGATTTATCAAAAATAAGTATTCGAGGGATTTCTATTAATTGGGCAGTGCGGCCTAATAAAGAATCAAATCTAAATATCCCTCTTTCCCATCGAAATTTATTCTCATTTATCAAAAATAAAAGTGTATTAGTGTTAAGTATTATATATAGTTTGAAGGAAAAAAATGTGTTTTGTGCTTGTAAGAACGTTTTGTGAGAGTGGATAGGGGTGAATTGGAGGAGCTGAGTAGCTAGGCAGGACAGGTTATTCGGCGGCGGCGGTAGTTATTTCAGGTTGTTGATTCTCTTCTACACTCCCAGCTGCAAGGAAAAACCAATAACATCAATATACACACATGTTAGACACAAACCAATAGATAGAAAGAAGAGGAGCTTTATTATTCCAAACACAGCTTTATTTCCACACAGAAATTGATCGAAATAAAACTGTATTATTTTGCGTACAATAAGATTAATGAATATGGATTATAAGTATAATTGGTGCTAGGATGGAAATTTTAATTGTTGCTGGCAGTGGTGAGGGTGATTTTGATGATAATCAAATAATGATGATTGGTGATGGTGGTGATAGTGATGAAATATGCTGATGTGATGGTGATTTACTAAATTCGTTTTTGTTTTTTCTATTTTTATATCTACTACCTTTAATTTCTTTGGGTTGTGCCTTCTGTTCACGGAACATGTTGATATAATAACTTAACAAATGGATATCGTTCTTGACGGGATCCTCATAGTATGCCAATTGTTGACGACGAGGGTAGCTCCTGTCTCCTGCATATGAGACACACGATAGTCGGCCTTGGCCTAGAGGCAGTCAAACGCGAATCAATAGCCAACACGCAAATAAAGCTGTTATATTGGATGCTATGCGATCTTAACTGAGAACTAATTGTGTGCAAGAGATAACTTGTCTAGAGAAAAGGTGTACTTGAACCTAATATATACGATTATAGGCCACCTGGGTAGCCAATTCTATTTCTCTCTGATAAGCGTTATTATTTAACTATCTAAGCGATGCAGGCGAAAATACAAAATTTTGTGTTCTTAAAATAATCAACTTTAATATAAAAAAAACATTACTGAGGGCAAATTTGGTTTAATATTACGAAACAACTTCGGAACGAGAAAACATATCAATTATCCAAATACAGAACTGTGTTAATTAAATCAAAATAGGTTCGTTTGTACATTACGCATCCACATTCGGAGATTAATAATGGAATATGTTTGCTCGAATGCAAAAAATTGGACAATAAATAGAACCGATTTCGTTCGGAATTTGTATTTTAACAAGCCAACTAGCGTGCTATCAATTACTTATTGTTAGTCATTAGAAGCAATATAACTTACCAATATATTTCTTAACTGGTTCTGTATAATATGTCGAATATTCAACTTTTGATGTTTTCGGATTAACTGTCACCAATCTATGAATGTACGTATCATTGCTGAATCTTGACGGCAAATTGTAAATGTCGTCATATCTGGAAAGGTGGAATATTTACTGTTAGTAGACTAGAGAAAGGATCAACACAAAAAATATAGTGCCAAGCCTAATTCATGTTCTAGTAGGAAGTTTGAGTTATATTAGAGAGAAAGTTTCTAGGACAATGTCTAATTCACCCAAACATTCAACATTAAAGTTGTCCTGAGAGGGAGAGACCAGACTTTCGGAAAGTTCTGAACGATACGGGTGGTAATTACTATTATCTATCGAATCTGATTGATTAATGCGGTACAGAAAATATAGTTTTTGACAATGAAGGCTATTTGTCTCAAATAATGTCATGTGAAATTCCCGAGTTCTGTAGCAGTTAAGAAAATTGCACTAGTGTGGAGGGTTTATATTGAATGACCACATATCCGGTCGTAAAGCGTTGCTCCATAAACCGACATCTGTTCGTGTAAAAGAGCAAAAAGGAAAACTAGTAGCAGGACACAGACCTGTTAATGGCGGATATTGGCCAGGCTTTGACACGTGGCACTGGTGAATGGATTCGTTTAAGAAGAGACGCTGTTTGAGCCCGGATCGACCTCGTTTCATCGTCGAATATCTGAAATGGAATTGTTGATTATTCTGCACAAACACATGAATATCTACCTAAAAATAATACAAAGTACAGAGATTATAGAGATAAAGCATCTTAAATTGGCCGTGTTAATTGCTAATGTAAATAAATTAGAAGCGCCTAGCTATTTTGTGTAGAAATGTGTGCGAAATGGGAATGAAGTTGTTGAAGATCGGTTCTCAAGAGCTATCTGGTTGAGTGTACTCAAGAACTCATCAGATCTCTTTTGAGGACGTCTCTCTATTGATTGTCATCTTGATTTTGTTTCATTGTTTTTTTTTTATAAAAGAATACTTACATAACGTAAATAGTCCGCGTAATAATAACTAATCGGTAGATATTTTGACCAATAATACGATCTATTAGGTAACCAATAAGAATACCTTGTTGGTAGATAATCATCATAATACCGCCAATAATAATATGAATATGTTGGGCAATATGAGTATCTCCAAGACCAATCGTATCTCGGCCAATAGCTCCAGTTACTCCACGTACGGAGACTGGGCCAATAACGATCAAAATATATACTAAGCGGCCGATAGTATCTATAATAGTTGTAATAATTGTACCATCGGCGGTATGGATAATAATCAAGGCCGGATAATGTCTGGAAATAAAGTGGGACATGTTGGTCAAAGGAGTTAATTTTCGGTCCAGTCTTTATTAAATGACGTTTATTTTTTTTATCCTTTTCCGGTCTTCAAGAGTGTACATGTTCTTCCTGGAAATTGGTGTGAAAACCAGGTTTTAGCATATGAAAGTCGTTTTATTTTAACTAAATCGACTCCCTTATGCCTTGTCCTGGTGGTGATGGTATCGTTACAATTATATTTACACATAGAAATCCTTGATAGTCATCTTTTAACATCAATTGACCAAGAAGCATTTGTCATATTACAACAATTATAAACAGATTGTTTTTTTTTTGGTAAATAAGCGTTTTGTTTTTTAATAAATACTTACTCGTTGCAATCTTAATGCTCGATACGATGGTAGTAAGTCGTCAATATAGCTAAGCGTCCGATAATATGGCCAATAATTGGTCAAATAAGGCCTAATATATGGCCAATAATCATCAAAAGAGCTTAGCGGTCGAATAACTCGATAAAAGTTGTAAAATCGATACGGATCATATTCGGTATGGTAGTTAAGGCCAGTTATTGGATTTCGCACATAGACGATCCTCTGTAAAAACAAATTCAATACTTGTAATCGGTCGGTTGTTGTGGTGCCCCTATTATAATTGATCTTTTTTTCCTGTCAATTAAAGGGCATGCTATCGGCCGTGAATGTTTTTTTTTTTTGTTTTGCTTGTATATAGTATTGGTTAGAGCTGGCAGATGAGTTTCAAGCCCGCTTTTGGTTATGTTATGGTTACACGACCGTCGCTGTTTCTGAATCACACGTATGAAATGCGAAACACAGTATACTTGGCTGATTTCCAGTAAACGACTCCACCATTCACAAAAAAAAATCGTTCGGTTTACTAAATATAAACAGGATTCCAGACGAATTTGTAGGATGAGTACAGCTCATGTTGATTCCATTTGAGTAGTTCCACTCCGATTCATGTCTATTTTAAAGTTATACTTGCAACATATTTCAGGTAACATATAAAATCAATGTTTAATAATGAGATGGTGTGTATAAAATTTTGATGAATCTAATGGAAACATAAGACTGGAATAAATTGAAGGGCAATATTTTAATTTAAATGTAGAACACGTAGTACACGTGTACTGTTTTGTCGCCTAGTAAAAGGTTTATGAACAATTGAAAATTAACCGTGACCTAGCATTTTATATAATATCCAGGAGGTTTTTTTTTATAAAATATCTTAATATGTATTGCCTGTAACAGATATAAAAGAAGACGACACTGACCTTTTTATTGTCGTCGTATAGAAGTGAGAAATTTCGATAGTAGGGTATTATACAAATTCCGGTTTTACCGACTTGAAATGAAAAAGTTCGAGAGGAAATGGAAATCAAATCCTTTGCAGGCATACAATGTTGAATTTAATAGAAAAGCAGCAATAGAAACTTGTTTAAACTCGTTTACATTTCAATTATTTCAAGTAGAATCAAAGCCCAGCGAAGACGGGGAATTTGTTGTTGGTGGAACTGTGGAGCTATAAACGGGTGAATGTTAAGCGAAAAGAATGATTTTTATAATAATAACTAACAATATCGAGAATTAAACAGTAAAAATTGGAAAGTTTTAGTGTTATGGAGATTTTAAAATTCACAACCCGATCTCCTCAGGTTACTAACGAAATTGGTAGAATTTAATGGATATATTTAATGAGATATACTGATAGCTATAGAATTCATTAAATCTAACCTTGGCCGTGAAATATACCGATATTTATGAAGGATATTTGTAAGTTTCCGATCCCATAACCATACGTACAATATCCATCATTATATTAGATTTTGTAATGTGTTGAAGTTTTGGTGGATGCGCCGGGTGAATACCTTTACAAATAAAATTACATCACGGCATATTTCAATAATATTAAAAGCAATAAATTCCCAAATAAATCCCTATTTTATATCGAATATAAATCTTTATTTTAAATATATTTTTTGCTAAAATAAACAGGAGCTTTGTTTAAAAATTTCCCATCCAAGTTTCTCTGCAACGTTTCGGAATTTTCCACAACTCTGATTATATGTCTTGAATTTAATTTGAAATAACATTTTTATGTCGCTATGTTCGTTGTCTTCCCATATTTTTTTCGCTCTTTTTTTTATGGATGTATCAATGAAATGATGCTGAGGTTAGTGCGCTAACAAAAATTATATCAAAAAATTATGAAATTTAGCGAAGACAAAAAAAAAGAAGAAGAAAAACCAAAAACTAGTATAATCGTGTTAGTACGATGATTTCTTTAGAAATCTTCTAGATTTCTTACCACAGCTGAATCAGAATTCAGATAACGACTTGTTGCTGAATAACCCACCCAAGGACGGACTTTACTCTCAATCCAATCATATTCTTTGTGTAGGATTGATGGTCGCGTTGAATAGACTCTTGGCGATGATGTTACTACTGTCAGCCTTTTGTGGCCAACATACGGCACAATACGATCGTACGAATGAACGATATGGACCTATATACAAATGTATCAGAGAAAAAAATTCCATTCTAATATCAACTATTGAGGACATTCATCTAAGATTGTTTAGTGAAAAACAACAATGTTGATTGTCAGGGAACTAAATTAAATTTAGTCCTCAGCTCAACAGTTAATTAAAAATACATAAAGTTTTTATTTATTCCTCACAATTCTGACTTGTTGTGTGCTTTTATTCGAGAAAAAAAAATTCCAAATCTTATTGTTTGTTTAACTGAAACTGGTCTTACCTTTCCAAGTCCTGGCAAGATCCTGACTTGTCTCGACGGCAGCGTCTGGTATTACCAAGAAACAAAAAAAAAGGACAAGGACCAAATTAGAATATGGATTAGTTAGTTTTCGGTATGCAAAATGTTTGTTTATTTTACAGATTTTGTAAAATTGTTTCTCTGCAGTGGTGTCGAATAAAATTTTTGCTTTCTCAGAAAAAGAGTTTTCATATTGAATTTGTGTTTGTATATCGATTGCATGTTAGTCGTAGAGGATGAAGGTTTTCAGGTTCGAGTTCGATCTTAACTACTACACACTACAATAAATAAAAAATAATAAACAATAAAATATTGTTTAAAATATATTATAATAAACAGATAGATAAATATTTACAATAATAGCTTAAATTTTGTTTTCAACATAAATAATTATAAAATGTTAATAATTTCAGCCTACAATCTTATAATTACAGTTACCGTCGAAGCGTTTTTATATACGTTTTTGTATTTTTTTTTAATAATTCAAGCGACTTTTGGTTTAGACGCGATAAGAATAGTGGCGATAAGAAGTGCCTCCGGGTAGACGGCCGGATGTAGTGGAGCTGTAGCTAGAATGGTAACCACCAGGTCCATCACCACGGGATCTTGATGAGCTTTCACTGCTGTAAGAATATGAACCAGGTCCAGAACTTGAACTACGATTTACTGATTCTGATGTAGAATAGGAGCGTGTTGTTGGTCGCGAATAAGGATCATTTGATGATGATGATGCTGCTTCAGATGAGTACGAATAGGAGTACAGTTCTTGTGCAGCACGACGGCTTTGATCAGGTGAATCACGTACCAGGTAATGTCTTGGACTCTGGGGACAAGAACGGGTGTGTGCCAATATTTCCACAATTCAAAATAATAATAAGAAAATAGTTTATAGACGACAGCTGAAAGCTGTCCTACTGTGGTGCCACGTGCATTATTAGCGAAATATATTTTTTATTTATTTCTAAAGAAACGAAAACCTGCAAAATGCTGAAATCAAAGTAAACAATTTCGCAAGTGATCCAATTTTCTGTTCTAATTTTATAAATTTTATATTGTCATTAAAATTGATTATTTACTTTGATTTGTGAACTTCACAATAACATGTTCTCTATTACTAACAAAGGGAAGACGGAAACTTTCAAGGTAGCGTCCTGTTTTAACTTAGGTATAAATATTATGGTGTTCTTGTGGGAGTAAAGGTGGGAGGTGATTAATATTTGAGTTTTTTTTCCTTATTTTGTCCTTTCTTTCGACATGCAAATCGACAAACAAACACAAATACTTTACAAATGAGTGGTTGCTGGTTAACAAAAACTAAATTCATATTGATTTTTACAAGATTTATTGTGAAGTAGTCTATATTCATCTTGTCGTACAAATAACAACATTGACAACAGCTAGATATCAAAAATAAATAGAGAAAAAAACAATCAAAGCTCTAGCTTAAAGCGTAAAAGATCAGTCAGAAACTAAATCGAGAAGTATTCTAATTTAAAAATAAAAAAACCGGAAAATGCAGCGATACGATATTTTCTAGGAATGCGAAGCATCTAAATGCCAACTAGAATTTACAAAAGACCACAATCTAAATATTTCGCGATTTATTAATAGATCGGCGGCAAATCGGACAGTGCAACTATCCGTCGTTTGTATGGTAAATTCGGATTTTCAGCAACTTTATGCAATCTCGGTAATAGAACATCAATCGAGTCCGAAGAACTGTGTGCTTCCTGTCTACGTATCGAAGTCAATACTTTCTCTCTAGTTAAATCACGAGCTGACATGTACGGTTTGATTGGTTCCAAGAACTCTTTTGGGCGAATTTTCGCCCGTTCCTCAACTGATAGAATATTTTTACGTTGGCCAGCTTGTGCTTGACGACGGGCTTCAACAATATGTGGTGGTTTCTGTTTTCCAAATGCAGTAACAGGATCCGGCACCAGACTTGGCCTAGGCACGAACGGCACTTTCTCCCATGGAATCTCACGTTTCTGGAATAGGTCCAATAGAAGTGTTGTTAGAGAGTATGTGCCGTTCATCCTTGGCCAGTCGCAGACTAGATCGAACCAGAAGCAAACACAATAATAATGAAGAAAAATAATAATTAAATTATTTTTATGTCAACAATAGAGAGAAATTGTGGGTGTGTGTTTTGTGTTTTTCCACAAAAATTTGGCATAATTTTTTTGTAAAATCATCTTGTGTGTGGTCCATGCCAAATTCGTAGTGATATGTTTTCGAAATTTTGGCAACTTTCAGTTTTTCATGAAATTCTGAATTATCCAAGATTAGATCATTGTTTATAATATATTTCAACAAAAAAATATTTAAATATAATTTAATATTAGTCGACTTGGAAATTAGCCAAACTCGCCTATTTTTTCCTTAAATTGTCCTATATATACATTTTATGGCCCAAAATCTTAGCTAGCAACAGTCTATTTATTCTTCTATACAACGTCATCAGCAGCACTTATACACAATTTATTTCTATGTTTCATTTTTTTTAAATTTAATTTAGCAAAGATTAGCTTAATTGGTTCGATCCGTCTTGCCGATGTCCCTCTAATATCAGGACTATGGTAGAAGGAAAATCCGGCACAATTAAGCTCCAACTAACATAATAAACAATGAACAAAAACGAACTAGTCTAGAGCTTGATTCAATTTTTTTCCTCTCAAGAAATTCGCCAAAAAGAAAAAACGGGAATTGTATTTTGCGTGATCGCATTAACTCTCGCGCCTCTACAGTCTAAATTTGGCCGCGTTTACAGTTTGAAACTTAATCTCAAAGAAAAAAACGTCAAATATCTGAAACACGGCCAAATTGGCGTTATCATAGACATCGTTCCCGGATGAATTATTATTATTTTATGGAAACTCACCGAAGCTGTGTACGAGGAGTAAGCAGGTGTCGACCTGTACGGTCTTCTTGTCGTATAGAAATCTGAAGCGTATACCATTTTGCTAGTAGTGGGCTCTCTTCGTTTAACAACTAGTTACTTTTGTTAGTTTCAACAAGGGTTCTTGGTAGTAATAAATGGTATATGATGATGATGGGGGTCGATCGGCGTCTCGATTGGTGTTTTGAACTGGACTGAAAGTTAGAATTGCAAAGCCCGGGATTTTAAAAGTGCCATGACACTAGGAACGGTTCCTGTGGAGAATGAAGGGGGGCAAATCGGGCTATTTATAAAATTAGATTTAAGTGTGGATAGGTATTTTATTTTTTGATACTTATTCAAACATGTTTTTGTTGTTGTTGTAATCATAATGTGGGGGATTGTTCCAGATATCGGCGACGACGTATTGAAATGACGATGTCAACATGTGGGCTAGATATTGTAGGTAAATAGGCCATGTCATATAAGACATAGAATAGATTGAACTTGAGTCAATATCTATAGATAGCATCAAAATTTCAGATGTCATAAGTCAGGGCCGGCTCGAAGCATCAAGCTAACTAGCCAGTTGGATAGAGTAGAGGCTCCTGAAGTCCCGGGGCGCCAAAATCAATTTTCAAAATTTACGTCCACCCACGCACAGTGTCAGCAAAATGATACAGTGTGCCAGTTTCATAATTAACTTTAAAGTTACTTTAACTTCTGACGTCCACTCAGCGCTCGATTAGAGTACTTTGGCTCCAGTGGGAACTTGACTAGTATTGCCACTAACAGCCATATAAGATCATTGTTCATATTTCGTGCAAAAGCGAACAAATTTAAAAGAGCACTGATGGCCCTAAAGTTATGTGATCTTCGGGGAGTCTCCTCCGTCCGGCTCTGGCTCCAACAGGATGTTTCTACACACCTGTTTATCTCGAAACGCGCTTTATCTGGCCTACGTAATTTTAGAATGTGACTTTATAAATTACAATTAATTAAAAGTTGACTTTGCCTCAAATATCCCGTGCAAATAGAGAAAGAAATTTTTCTGGCCTAGTTTCGTCCTTCTTTTGTCTCTCTCTTTACAATATAGAAGAACCATCCTTCCTCTCTTTTTCACCTTAAGGGATAGTCATGCATAAGGGTGCCAATATAGCCACAGCCGGTCCTGTTATAAATTAATTGGGCAACAATATCGAATTATTAATGTTTGTACTTGAAAAAAAAAAGTTGCACAAGCCGAAACGATCGTAATTTCGAGGCAAAAACAAAAAATCAGGCCATGGGAATTTTTTTACGTTTTTGAACTGATTTAGTTAGTATTTTCTGTTTCCAATTTAATTCCCTCTACGTATTTCAGAGTATTATTTACTTTTCATTTATTCATCATTGCAATATTTTGTGTTCATTTTCGTTGTTATTATGTTTGCCGTTATTATCAATATTTTATTTTTCTAATAGTAACAGAAGAAAATGATAAAATATAGCAATTTTTATTTTTATTAAATCAGCTGAAAGCCCATCCATCGATTCGGGCACGTGCCACCACATATTTATAATACGAAATAAAATATTGGCAATAATCAGTTTTATTATAACGAATAATAATTTCTATCATATGGCAAACAGACAGGGCACTAGTTCGATCATTTTTCTTAAGTATTCCCGTTTATGACCCCATCAAACGCTCTCTAGTATAACAACTTTGCAAGCAAAAAAATTCGGAATAAATATAAGCACGATAGAGTCAAGGAATGAGTTTTTAAAAAAACCCTCTAAATTATGTTTATTATTTTATTTTTTTCTTCCAGTTACAAACAGAAGTGAAACAAGAAATGCAAAGATGTTGAAATAAAAATTTAAAATTATTTACTTATTATATTTTACAACAACGTCGCCAAAGACTATGGAAACCTAAGCTAACATTTCTGTGTACATTTCCGGTTAATAAATAATTTATTAACCGAAAACAAGATAAAATTGAATTAAATTTGTTGTTTACGCTGAAAATGTAGAGATGAAATCTGTTACAATCTTCTTTAATTCAGCATCTGTACTGTCTGTGATTTTGCCCTCCTTAGCAATACTTTGTAAGACGTTTTGATGTTTGGTCCTGAAATTTTCAATTAATCAAATATTTTAATAAATCAGTTTTATAAGAAAAAAAATCATTACTTGATGTGTTGAGAGAAAGCCTTCTCAAAAACAGTAATTTTCGATGGATCCAATTTATCTAAATGTCCTCTAACACCACAATAAATAATAGCAACTTGTTCTTCAATAGCCATTGGTACGTATTGACCTTGTTTCAATAATTCAGTTAAACGGACACCTCTATTCAATAATTGTTGTGTAGCAGCATCTAAATCAGAACCGAATTGTGCA